>CM021103.1:354519736-354612536 GCA_007115665.2 Sequoiadendron giganteum | reverse complement strand
TAAACCCTAAACCCTCTATCTCTCCCACTACAAATACAATAGTTCCAATGGGGAAAGAGTTCTTACACGTCCTCAAATTTTGATCCAATCACTCTCTCTCCATGTCCCCCTCTCTCCCTCTCTCTCTCTCACTCTCCCTCTCCATCCCTCCGTCCCTCCCTCTCTCCCTCCCTCCCACTTTCCATCTCTCCATAAACCCTATCTATCTCCCACTCTCCCAATATCTCTCCCACTCTCCCACTCTCCCACTCTCTCCCTTAACTCTAAACCATATCTCTCTCCCACTCTCCCTCTCTTCCTCTCTCCCTCTCTCTCTCTCTCTCTCTCTCTCTCCCACTCTCTCCTCCCTCTCTCCTCTCCTCCATCTCCTCCATCCTCCTCCCCACTCACCCTCTCTCCCTAGGCCAGCCACTCTCTCCCACTCCCTCTCCCACTCTCCTCCTCTCACTCTCCTCTCTCCCTAGATCTCTCTAGGCTCTCCTCTCCACTCTCCTCCTCTATCTCTCTCTCTCGCCCTCACTCTCCCTCTCTTCCTCTCCCTCCCTCTCTCCCTCTCTCCCTATCCCTCCCTCACTCTCTCCCTCTTTCCCTCCATCAATCTCTCCCACTCTCCCTCTCTCCCTCTCTCCCACTCTCTGCCTCCCTATCTCCCTAAACCCTAAACCCTCTCTCTCTCCCTCTCTCCATAAACCCTAAACCAACTCTCTCTATCTCACTCTCTCTCCCTCTCTCCCTCTCTCCCTCTCATCCTCTCCCAATGTTCTCTCCTCCTCCCTCTCTCTCTCCTCCTCTCCTCTCCTCTCTCCCTAAACCCTCTCTCTCTTCCTCTCCTCTTCTCTCTCCCGCTCTCTCTCTCCATCCCTCCTCTCTTAATCTCTCCTCCCATCTCTCTCACCTCCTCTCCCTCTCCATCCCTCTCTCCTCTCCCTCTCTCCTCTCTCCCTCTCTCTCCTCTCCCCGCCATCTCTCCTCTCCTCTTTCCTATCTCTCCCACTCTCTCTCACTCCCCATTCTCTCCTCTCCTAACTCTCTGCCTCTCTTCCTCCCTCCTGCCTCTCTCCCTCTCTACCTCCTCCCTCCTCTATCTCTCCCACTATATCTCTCTCTCCCTCTATCTCCTTCTCCTTCTCTCCCTCTCTCCCTCCTCTCTCTCCCTCCCTCCCCCCCACTCTCTCTCTCTCTCTCCCTCTCTCCTCTCCTCTCTCCTCTCCATCTCTCTCTCTTCCAGTCTCTCTCTCACTCTCCCACTCTCCCTCTCTCCATCTCTCTCTCTCCTACTCTCTCTCTCTCCCTCTCTGCCTCTCCCTCCATCTCTCCCTCTCTCCCTCTCTCCCTAAACCTCTCTCTATCCCACTCTCCCTCTCTTTATCTCTACCACTCTCTCCCTCCCTCACTCCCTCTCAATTCTCTCTCTCCCTCTCTTTATTATATAATGATTAAATATATATTAAAGATCTGAGAGGGAGATGGAGACTTCAAAGGGAGACTATGTATTAAATATATTATATACTATATTTAATATATATTACATAATATATAATATAATATATATATATATATTATATATTATATGTATATTATATAACATATTATATATTATATATTATGAGTGAAAATGTGAAATCCAACAGGGCTGGAAAATTTAGAAGAAAATACTGGCATCGAGGGTGACCACCCAAAAAATGCACTAAAAGTGGCAAACATAAATAAATGCTTGGTGGTAAGACACAAAGCCTTTATCTCCATTGATTTTTCAGAGGAACTTGTGGAAGATTATGTTATGTTGGAAGACCTTGTTGTTATCTCTAGGGTTATTGGGCCAAGACAGGAGCGAAGCACCTTAAGAAAATGGATTGTAGATAAATGGAAGGTCATGGAATTTATGAGGTTCCTTCCAAAAGGATTATTTATGGCTATATTTCAATTGTTGGAGGATATAGAGGAAGTTCTACAAGGTGGCTCACGGAAGCTCTAGGAATCTCCACTATACATTCAAAAATGGACCCAGAACTTTGATGTGAACAAGCACAATCCCTATGAAAAACCTGTGTGGATAAGAATGTATAATCTCCCCTTGGATTATTGGTCAAAACAATTCCTGGTTAAAATTGGGAGATCTCTTGGAACATTGGAAAATGTAGATGTGGAAATTGTCAACAAAGACTCATATGTTTATGCTAGATTAGTGATTTTGGTCATTTGTAGGATTCCAAATGAAATTTTTCTTTGCGCTAGAGGGGAACACTGGATACAACCATTGGAAATAGAGGAGGAAAAATATTATTGCTTACGATGCCACTACAAAAGTCATATGGTGTGCGAATTCCCATGAAAGCCCAAAATCAAGAAGGTCTAGTAGCCCAAATTGCCCCAATAAAAGATCCCTTGCCCTCAAAATTCAGACTCACTGGTGATATTATTGCTCATGCATCCCCAAATTTGGATGTCAATCAAGACCTTTCCAGGATGCGAATTGGCTGGACCGTGTCAGGCACTTGGGAATGGCGGTTGTAGATGGACCGGTTGAGAGCTTCACCGATGAAATACTTGATCGAAAAATTGGAGAAGAATTTGATCTAGGCTTGGTGGACTCTCCTATGGGGGATGAGATAGTATTTGAAGTGGACAAATTAGGAAAAATCAATCCTTGTTGTATCTATCAAATTGACATTGAAATTGTTAGATTTGGAGAAAAGGAGCAAAGGGTGAAAATCTAGTAAACAAAAGTGTGAGGAGGTGGCTAGGGAGATGGGCCTGCCAAGTGTGGAAAAAATCTTTACATCTAAGGGAGCCAATGCCTCCCTTGGATAGCCATGAAAATATTAACATGGAATGTCAGGGGCCTAGCGACCCTTGACAAATGATGCTTGGTTAAGTGTCACTTTGATCAAATGAAGGCATACATCATCCTCCTGTAAGAAACAAAAGTAAGCTCTTTAGAAGGAAATACATTCTTAAATTACTACAGAAGCTGGAATGGAATCTTCTCCGATGCCTCAAGATCTTCTGGGGGGTTGGGTATGTTATGGTCTATCAATACAGTGAAATTTCAAGTGATGAAGTGTAAGGTGAGCTGGATCTTTGGACTGGTGAAGAGTCACCTGGGTAAAGAGATTTTCTTGTTGATCAATGTTTACGACCCAATCGGAACTAAAGAAAAATTGGTGGTCTGGAAGGACATTCTAAATTTGTTTGGCCCACGCCAAAATGATTTTTTGGTGTTGGGCAGTGATTTTAATGTGATCCTCAACTTAGAAGAGAAGAGTGGGGGTGTGAAAAAGATAAATAAAGAAATGAATGACTTCAAGAATTTTGTGGACTCTCTTCTTGCTATTGACTGTATCCCTAGAGATGGCCTCTTTACTTGGACTAATCAAAGAGATGGTTTTATGAACATTTCCAAGTGGCTAGATCGGTTCTTGCTTGGCCTTGGTTGGTTTGGAGATAACTATAATTATGCAACCAACATTCTCCCTATCTCAATATCAGACCACTTTCCAGTGATGTTGATTGTTAATTTAAGTGAAAGACCTCCAAATAGCTACTTCAAGTTTGAGACAATATGGTGGAGGGACTCGAGTCCAGTGGGCCACTTGGAATCTTGGTGGAAGGAAATGAGATGACTTAGTGACACTCCAAGATTAAAATTGGTTAAGAAACTAGAGCACATAAATAATAGGCTGTGACACTGGAATAAAACATGCTTCGACGATATCTTTGTAGAAAAATTGATTATGGAAGTTGAACTAGAATCATTAAATGAAATCGTAATAAAAAAAGGAATTAAAATAGATGAATATTCCAAAGAAAAATAATTAAATGCTCAACACACTAAGGTACTTGCCATGGAAGAGCAGTATTGGAAGGAAAAATCACATGAATCTTGGCTAAGGGAAGGAGACTTAAATACAAAATATTTTCATGCTGCCTCTAGAGCAAGGTGTTCTAAGAATCAGACAGCTAGCATAAAGACTCAAGGTGGACACACAATGGAGGACCAAGATGGATTGGAGGTAGAGGTGGTCAACTATTTTATGTTTCTACTTAATAATGGATGTGGGCCCTAGGATTGTCACACTTAGATTTTGGATTGCATTCCACCTCTCCTTGGTGAAGAGAAAAACTGAATGTTGTTGGATCCATTCACAATGGAGGAAGTGAAATAGGTTGTGTTTGAATTAGGTTCCAAAAAATTGTCAGGCCCAGATGGACTTCTCGTGTTGTTATTTCAAAAAATCTAGAGTTTCATGGCCCATGATATCTGGGAGTTTTTCAAAGACTTTAGAAAGAAAAAACGCTTTGTAAGAGACATCAATAATACTATCATTACCATAATTATGAAGAAAAAAGAATAAATTGTGGACTTTAGACCCATCTCATTGTGTAATGTGCCATACAAGATTCTTTCCAAAGCACTCTCCAATAGGCTAAAGAAGGTGATGGGTTTTCTAATTTCCTGCAAATAAAATGGATTCACGTTGGGTAGGGAAATTATCGATAGTATCATCTTCACAATGGAAACAATCCATTCAATTTCAAAGGAGAAAATATGAGGCATGATGTTGATGATGGATGTTAGTAAAGTATATGATCGAGTGGATTGGTCATTCTTGATAGCAGTAATACAAAGGTTCAGCTTCGTAGAAGATTGGCTACAAATGATGCACCATTGTATCTCGACTCTGAGGTATTTTGTCTCGGTTAGAAAATCATTGTGTGGATTTTTTGGTGCATCTAATGGGATGAGGAAAGGAAACCCTATGGAACCTTCCCTCTTTGTAATCATGGCCGAGGCAATGAGAAAATTATTTGGTAGATTGCAGGAAGCAAAACTGTGGAAAGGAAATAAGGTTTCCCCCGATATTGACCCAGTAACAGACATCGAATTCGTTGATGATGCACTACTTTTTGAAGAAGCTACTGTGGGTGAAGTAGAGTTAATAAAAGAAGCGTTAGACAAGTAAATCAAAGCTTCAGGTCAATTTTTGAACAAGAAGAAATCATAGATCATATTCTTCAACTCCAAGCATGCCACCCAAAAGAAAATTGCATCACTTTTGGAATTTAAGGTGTCGATTCTGCCAACGAAACACCTCGATGTCCCCCTTTTCCACGGATCATGCAGATTGAACCTATAGGGAGCTCTAATTGAGAAGTGTTGCAATAGGGGTGAGGCTTGGAAGCTAAAATGGATTTTGCTTGCTAGTCGCATTCAAATGATAAAGTTTGTGCTATCTTCTTTACCTATCTATGCTATGTCATGTTTTAAACTCCTCGATAAAGTCATATCAAGCTTGGAAGGATTCCTTAAATGGTTCCTCTGGGAGGGCACCAAGGAGTACAAATGTATCCAACTGCTCAGTTGGGACACTACTTGTCTCTAACTCATGGGTGGTGGTGCAGGCCTGAGAAAGTTGGAGTTAGTCAACTAGGCATTGGGTGCCAAGTTGTGTTGGAAAATGGTAAAGGAACCTGGACATATGTGGTGCCACATACTTCAGAAGAAGTACCTTGATGATGGAAATCCAAATAGGATCTTAACATTGGTTGATTCAAAAGGTGGTTTAGCTATATGGAGGTTTATCTGGGAAAGCAAACCGGTCATAACAAAGCACATATCTTGGAAAATCAGAAATAGATAAAAAGCAGATTTTTGGCACGACTCCTAGAATGGTAACATTCGATTGATTGAATAAGTTGGTGGTGGTGACTGGATCAGCTCAATGGTATACCATTATGTGTGGAAGGTGGAAGACTACGTGTACTCTAATTTGGATGAGGGGGCTGGATGGATCTCCCTGGATTATGTACATACCCTAGTTAAAGTTGGTCAAAGAATCATCAAAGCTATGAAGAAAAGGAGAATTAGGCTCTCCTTGGTTGAGGATGAGGTCATTTTGTGTGGCATCCGCTCGGGGAACTACTCGGCTAAAATGGGGTACAAAATCCAAATAGTGCTACACAATGACATGATATGGTCAGCTTCACTCTATTGGAGAAGAATGATCCTCCCTAAAGGTGGCACATTCCTTTGGATGACCCTCCATAAAATAATTTTAACTGGTGATCGACTCTCAACATTTGGCATTCAGGGCCCTTTAGTATGTGCACTATGATGGGAAGATAGCAAGTTTTCCAGACATTAACTCCTCTCATGTCCATTTGCATCAAAATGCTAGGATTGGTTAATGTGCTCCCTCAACTGGTAGAACCCCAAGCAACAAGATCTATTTGAATTCCTCTTGGCGTGGCTGACTATGAAGAGAAAAGACCTATGGGGGGATGTATGGTTGTCCGCACCTTTGATGGTTGTGTTGCAAATCTAGAAAGAATGCAAATGTTGAATCCTCAATGGGAAGGCTTCAAGCATTGAAGAATTAATCAAGGGGATTGAGCGGGGAATTTGTAAACTTGCAAATACAAAATGCCATGTGACAAAAAATAATATATTCTCCAACTGGGACAATGAACTAAAAAAGTCTTGGAAGTCATTAACTCATCCCTGGTTAGATCTATCTATGAAGGAAGGGATCTATGAGAGGGAAAATTGGTTGTTTGTGAAGCTTGGTAGACACAAATTGAACTTTGATGGGGTTGCCTAGAGAGGTTGGGTTTGGTTGTTTGATCAAGAATGAAAAGGGTGAATGTGTGGGGGCTTCAGCTTTGAAGTTGGGCATTGCAACTAACAATGAGGCCGAGTGTGAAGCTCTCCTAGTGGGGGTGGAGCTATGTATCAAACGCGGGATCAAAAAATTTGACATTGAAGGGGATTCAATAATCTATATCAATGCTAACATTAAGAAGAAAACAACAAACTAGAAATTCCAAAGGTGGATCCCAATCATTATCATCTCACTCAAAAAACTAGATTCATACTTGTTGGGGTATATTTTATAGGGATGCCAACTTGACAGCTAACATGTTGGAAAACACATGCACTCATTTGGAGGTTGAGGAAAGAACGTATGTGTCCGATGATTTTCCTCCTGATGTGTTAGCCATAATCTATTGTGAATCTGATTTATCGTTGGGCGAGGCACTCAGAGGAAATTGGTGGCGAATGAAGAGAAAGTACTCCACCCTCCTCCACTCCCAACCTCAACTTATTTAGGCCAACGGACTGTCTGGAAAACATCCTAGGATCACCTTTTATGTGCTCGGGAGATCGTGCTTTTCTTCTTTGGCTTCCACAGGTGAACTAGTGCCTGTTCCAGGTGTGGATGGAAAAGAAATATAATCTCGTTGATTTCATGTCCTTTACTGAGGAAATTCCCAAACTGATAACTCAAGATGTAACTGCTAGGCTTGTTAAGATTTTTGATAAGGTTGGATACATCTTCCTCTAATTGGTGTGGCCCTGAAATGGCTGTCCCAATCTACATGGTAATGATCTTTTTCAAATTTGGGAGCTACCCCCTCTGGTAGCACTTATCAATATATATATATATATATTATATAATATATAATATATATAATATATTTCATATATATTATATAATATATAATATAAAGTATATGTGAAATATAATATTGTATATTTATATACAATAAATTTATTATATAATAAATGAATATTCCTCATTTTCATGAGCCCTGCCTCATTTTCGGGACCAGTGACCTCCAACGAGTTCTTGGTATGTGTTTTTTTCATTTTTTCTATATTTTTTTCTAATTAGTGATTAATTTAAGATTTTTTTACATTCTTTGTAGTTTTATTGAATTTTTTTCATTTCTATCTAAACTTACAAATAGATTTGAAACCCTAGTCAGTGGAAAACAAAGAAAAAACATCAAACAAAAAAAATGAACCTTCATTACTAGAAAAAAAGCATAAAATTTAACCTAGAACACTAAACAAACATAAAATAGAACCTTCATTACCCCCCTTTTTCATTTTTTAAAACTATTTTACTTTCTTGTCTATTTTTACTTCTTCTTTATCACTTATTCTCATGTTTCTTAAATTTTTTCTTTGTTTCTTATTCTTAAGTTAGTATTTCTTTGCTAAACAACTTGTTTTTTAATTTTTTAATTGTTTTGACTCTCCTCAGCTCTCAAAATATAAAGTATCCTTGTTGGAAGTGCTCTAAATTTCCAATACTTGGTGAGTTTGGATCCATTGTTAGTATTGACCAAACAAAACTTGTCCCTATAGCCATAGGGAAATGGGAAAAGTGAATGGGTAATAATTGACGAGATATGTAGGAGGCTATCATATTATATCATATACAAATCATAGCCTCCCATACAACCCATCGATTATTGCCAATTAAATTTTCCCATTTCCCTATGGCTGTAGGGACAAGTTTTGTTTACGATTACTAACTATGTATACAGACTCACAAAGTATTAGAAATTTGGAGCTTAACACTTCCACATTGCAGCGAGGTAAAAATTTAATGTATTTTTAAATGAGATTTCACATCGCTTTAACAATTATTTGTTTTCCATGTACATGCCTTAGACATAAATGAGATTTACACATTTCTTCATTTGTATTCAATTAAGTCATTTATATTGAATGGTTTAAGGGGATTTTTAAACATGTATCTTACATTTTTAAATTACAATTTTAATGTAGGTTCACTTATATCTAAATCATGGATCCATGCCCTCCAAATCCACTCACTCCACCTCCACCCACTCCACCTTGTAACCCCCCACCACCACTTGCATATGAACAAGTTGATGTGAATGTTAGAACCATTCAGGATCAAGTTAATGCTATTCAAAATGAAGAAATTGTTCAGCCATTATTGAGGCGTTTTACATGAAAAATGAAAACTATTTTTGATGTGGTTAGGTCCATGGAAGTGGACTTAGACGAGCATCAATGATGGCTAGAGGAAAGGAGACAGTCCCAATCTAAATACAAAAGCACAAAGAAATGAAGAGATGCAACTGAGAGTCGTAAAACTTTCTTAAGAAAATGATCTTATTTTTATAAAAAATTGATCTTGGATGGATATTTTATAAAGAATTTTGTTGGATGGATGTTTTTAGTGTTGAATTTATAAATATAATAGTATAATGACGAGACAAAAATTTAGTAAGAATATGAAATAATCTATTAATTTAGTGTTTGTTCATATATAGTGTGCATATATAGTGTTTATTCATGCATCATGGTTGATTGGTGTCTTATTTGTTGATCATAATTATTGTATATATTTAACATGAAAAACCTAATTAACATGTATCTTGATGTCTTCTAAGGATTTATTTTGAAATTTTCATCAAACCCATTTGGTGTACATAATATTATTGTTTATGTATCATAATTGGAACATAGTTATTCTTATTCATGATGATTTTATACCTTTTACATGAATTATATAATGACATGTTATTAAACTTGAAGGTTTTAATGGCATAAATGTTGAACTGAGTTATAATGGTTTTGTTTGATGGTTGTATTACTTCTTATTCTAGAGGGTCCCAAAACAAGAAAACACTCTTCCTCTCAACTCTCTCTCTCTCCCTCTGTCTTAGGTCTCTCCCTCTCTCCATCTCCCCCTCTGTCTCTCCCTATCTCTTTGTCTCTCCCTCCCTCTCTCCATCTCAACTCTTTGTCTATCTCTTCCTCTCACTCTCTGGTACCTCCCTCTTTTCTCAAGTCTCTCATAGCTTCCTTTGTCCATCCCTCTCTCCCTCTTAAGTCTCTCTCTCCTCTCTCTCTCTCAAGTATCTCTCTCTCTCTCAAGTCTCTCTCTCTCTCTCTCAAGTCTCTCTCTCTCTCTCCATCTCAACTCTCTCTCTCTCAAGTATCTCTCTCAAGTCTCTCTCTCTCTCTCCATCTCAACTCTCTCTCTCTCTCTCTCTCTCCCTCTCAAGTCTATCTATCTCTATCTCTATCTCTATCTCTATCTCTATCTCTCTCTCTCTCCCTCTCAAGTCTCTCTCTCCCTCTTTGCCTCTCGATCTCCCTCTCCCTATCACACTCAAGCCCCCCTCTGTCTCTATCGAATCTCTCTCTCTTGGAATCTCTCCCTCCCTTTCTCCATCTCAAGACTCTCTTTCTCTCTCTTCTCTCTCTCTCTCCCATCTCAAGACTCTCTCTCTCTCCCTCTCAATTCTTTTAGTCTCGCTCTCTCCCTCTCAAGTCTCTCTCTCTCTCCTTCTCAACTATATATCTCTCTCTCATCCCTTTATCCCTCCCTCTCTCCCTCTCAACTATCTCTCTCTCTCCCTCTCAGCTCTCTCCCCATCCCTCTCAAGTCTCTCACTCTCTCTCCCTCTCTCTCTCTCTCATGAATTTTTTACACATCAATAAATATATAATATAACTATGTATTAAATACAGTATATAATATATAATATATATCACATAATATTAATATAATATTGTAGACATATAAAATTGAATTGAAACCTACCACACAACCTTGAATTACATTAAAAATCCTTGAAAAACATTGGACAATATGGAACATCATCTTTGATCACCCCGTAACACTTCAGAATAACTCAAAATCATTTCGTAACACTTCAAAATGACTCAGAATCAACCTGTAACACTTCATAATGACTCGAAATAATCCCATAACACATGGAATGACTTAGAATAATCTTGTAACACCTTGTAATGACTCTCAATCATCTTGTAACACCTCTAAATGACTCAAAATCATCTCAGACAATTGCATAAAAATTTGGGCATAGTTTCCCGACAAGTGCGTAGTTCTAGGACAACTATGCAGTTTTTAGACAACTGCACAGTTTTAGAACAAATGCTCATGAAAAATGCACCAATTTAGGGAAATTGTATAGTTTTTGGATAGATGCACAAAAATAACTTGACAAATGCACCAAAAATGCGAAACTATGTAGGAATCTCAAAACCAACACATTTGTTTGACCGAACTTCACACATGCAAAACTAGAATGAAAAATGACAAAAGCGAAGGGAAAAAAGGTACATACTAGGCCACCGATGCTGGAAGGTCATCTATACTCTTCAATGACCTCAAAATGATGCAAAGCAATTTCTAATCTTGACATTCTCCCTCAACAACTAACAAAATGTGAAATCCAAAGACAAGAATTAGCAAAAGGAACCAAGCACAAATGACCCAATTTGAAGACAAAACTACCTATATAACACCTCAAGAAAACCCTAATTACACTTAGGGAACCTTCCTACTTTCAAAAAAGAAGCTCTAAAAACATCAAAAATGAGAAATGATGCACATTAACATAGAATATTTCATCTAAACAGATTGAAACAACACTACAATAGTGTCAAGAGCCTAAACTCAAAGCTTGAATTTTTTGGTCAACCTCTCGAGGGGGCAATATGGAGTTCTACCATCATTTCCACTGAACACTGGGGCATAGTGGGGCATAATTTTTTTTCAAAAACTTAATCTTAAAAATAGAATCTTTGAAACAAAGCAACCAATACTTTGTATCAAAGAGGGGCAAAATGTAGACATGTAAAATTGACTTGACACCTATCACACAACCTTGAATGACATCAAACAACACTTAATGGCATCAAATAGCACTAAACAATATCAAACAACCTCAAACAACATCGAACGATATGGAACATCATCTCCAATCACCCTGTAACACTTCAGAATGACTCAAAATCATCTTATAACACTTTGGAATTACTCAAAATCATCTCCTAATACTTTAGAATGACTCAGAATCATCTTGTAACACCTCAGAATGACTCAGAATCATCGTGTAACACCTCAGAATGACTCAAAATCATCTCATAACACCTCAGAATGACTTAGAATAATTTTAAAACATCTCAGAATGACTCGGAATCATCCCGTAACACTTTGGAATGAATCGAAATCATCTTGTAACACTTTAGAATAACTTGTAATCATCCTGAAACATCTCATAACAACTCAGAATCATCCCATAATGTCTTAGAACATCTCGAAATCATCTCATAACACTTCAGAATAACTTAGAATCATCTTGAAACATTTCAAAACAACTTAGAATCATCCCATAATGTCTTGAAACATCTCAAAATCACCCTAGAACATCTCAAAATTATCTCATAATGTCTCAGATCATCTCAAAATCATGCCACATCACACCACATCGTATCACATAAAAATGACATCAAAAACCCTAATTCCTCTATTAATTGAATAATACATTATTTAATTAATTAACCGTTTCATCATTTCAGACAAATTAAATAAATTTCATTATTTAATAAAGTCCAAAAAACCCTAATTCCTCTATTAATTAAATAGAACAACATTATTTGATTAATTCACATTTCATCATTTTGACCAATTAAATAAATCTCATTTATTTAATAAAGTCCTAATCCTAGTTTATTCTATCATGATTGATTAAATAATGCCAATTATTTAATTACATTGCTAAATCACTATATTCCCCTAAGTGGATTAAATTATTAAATAATAATTTAATTACGACACTTTCCCTCCAAAATTTGAATAATTAAATCAAACAATTTAAATCAATTATCAAAAATCAAAATCAAACTAATGCAACTTTGTTTACAAAAGTCAAACTTGATTTGCACATTCAACTCCTAAAAGGAATTAATTAATTAAATCAATAAATTCATATTCCTCACGCACTTTTTGATTGAGAAAATTATGATTGTTGAGTAAGAAATCTAATTTGTTAGCTAATCAATCTATTTTGTTAACTAAACAATCTATTATGTTAACTAAAACATTACATTCCTAACTAAGCCATCACAATCCTAACTGATCAATCTATTATGTTAACTAATCAATCACATCCCTGACTAACCAATCTACTTCCCTATCACACAAATTGTGCAATCAACTTTTCATAATTCTCTCATGTCTAAATCCTCTCAACACACTCTGACCGTTGATCTGGATATTCTTCAAAACAATCTTGATCGTCCACTTAAAATCTCATTTTCTATATAACAAACCCCTTTCCTCATAAAAAAGGATCAAAGAATTAACATACACTGAGAAACGAAGTGTTGTCAAGATCATCTTTGAGAAAGCTTCATCCATTGTCTTCGATCAACCAAACACAACAAGCATTCATCCACACTTTGCACACAAACTTTGGAGGCTTTTCTATGATAAGAGCAATCCAACATCAAGCGAATACACTCCGCTATGGGATGGTAAAATCTATCTTTTGTTTTCAATTTGGTAATCAGTAGGTTCCTCATCATGTTTGCAATAGAATAGTTCAATCTTGTATGTGTAGGAGATTTTAGATTTTAGATTTGTGCATTTTGGTTGTAGATTAGATTTCTTTGTCAGATTGCTTTCATGTCCTTTTTGGATCATTAATCTAATGTCCTTTCTCACCCTCACACATTCTGCATGCCTAGTGGGACCCTTGAACCCTCCTCTAGCATTTGTTTGAGTCACTTTTCAAGTTGTACATCCCAGAAACACTTCTGACAAATTTTTCATGCGCTTGTCTAGAAGACCTAAGCATCTATCTGAAAAGTTTTAGCACCTGTCTGTCAAGAAAACTATGCATTTATCAGAAGAATGGCGCTTTTGTCAGAAGAACTACACATTTTTCATGGGAATGGTGCTTTTGTCTGAAGCCTATGCATTTGTATTTTCATAAGTTAGAATTTGTTTACCATGGTTTTTAGCATTTGTTTCTAAAACTATGCAATTGTTTGAAACCTGCGCATTTGTATTTCCTGGTCTAAGCAGCCATTCTAATAGACAAATGCATAGATCCTACACCCTTGTAATAGGTTTTTTTTCTCACTAATTGTTTCTTGTTTTTGGATGTGTAAGCAGGAATTGATAGATCTAATGCAAGATTCCAATGACTTTAACATGTTTATTGTAGGGAAGATGATCGGTCCTAGTTTTTGAGTTACTTTTAATTAATTTACGAACTTTCATTTGGTGCTCTAAAAATGAAAAACAAACTCACACTTGACTTTGGTGTTGTTAAAATGAACAAATTTTAAGATTTTTTAAGTTAGGAATTTTTTTTTGGTGATCATAAAAATAACAAGAACACTTCATTTTGGGCTCTACAACTGAACACATTTCATATTTTCATAAGTAGGAACCTTTAATTTTGGTGCATAAAAAGAGCAGAAATGTTTTTCATTTTGTTGATGTACACATGTTTTACATTTGTTGACCAAGATAGGACAAGGACTGTCTTTCTTAGAAACACCTCTATTGGAGCTCATAAAAATGAACAAATGTTGCTTTATGATATTTCACCATTGCTATCTTAATTGCTTGATGTATTGAACATTTCATATTGGTGCAAGTTAAAAAGAACTTTGTTTTGTTTACTCACAATTTTTTAGGGATAACATCGCTCGAGGTGTTTAAAATGAATCAAATTGCTATGGATTGTTCACTATACATTCATTGATTGGAAAAGCTAAAGTATTTTATCTTCTCCCCTCACACCTTTTGGTGATCTTGGGTGAGTGAAAGAACATTTTTGAGCATTGCACTTTATTTTTCAAATTTTACCTTAAAGAGGGGTCTTGCCTTGAGATACATCCCACACTAGAGAAATCATTGCAAGGTCTTGAAGGTTGTGAATTCATAAGAAAGTAGCTTCAAGCCATGCTAACAACAAACTACACCTAATCCCATACCTTAAGTGGTCAGCAGGTGAGTGTCATATTTCTACATTCACACTTATCAGTAAGAACCAAATTGTTTTAGAAGCCACCCTATTATCCAAAAACATTCTCTGAAAGTGGTGCATTGGAATTTACTTGCCATTTCTAACTATACGCCCATGCCATAATTTGCATGTAAAATCATCTGTTTAGAGCATGAGGCAGGCCTACCTAAGAGAATGGTGTCTATCCCCTAGGGTTGTAATTGCTAGTTTATGTTAAACTTGGCCCATTACATTCAAAACAATTTGACATCAATTTTTTTGTTTGATTTAAAGAAAAATAAAACATTAAAAAAAAACACTAAATAAGATGGTTAAACCACAAACCCTTTGATTTAGTGCACACTTGTGAGAAAAGCCTTATGTTTGCACCCATTTGAAAGGATCTTTCCTTAAAGGTTTCTGAACATTCTTGTTTTGATTTCAGGGTACATTAATGAAACTAAAAATTTGGGAACTATGGCTTGGGTGTTGTGATTTCACAACCTAAGTTATAGACATGAAGATCACATAATTCTATGCTTTTTGAGTCAGTCCAAGTGTTGTATTATCACTTGCCATACTTCAAAACACAGAGAAAAATCTGAGAGAGATTTGTTCATAAGATCATTGTTCAAACCAAAAATATTGGAAAGACAAAAGGTTAGATAGTCCCACATCCCTTATTTCCATCCTATCTATTTGAAATCAAGATCAAACAAACTATTAAGGTCATTCCTCCACTTATACATCCATGATATCAATAGTTACTTGGGACTCACATATAGTACAAGTAAGATTTCTCGCAACATATCCTCTAGACAAGGAAGTGGAATATAGACCTTAGTTTTTCAACATTTTGATTTCCAAGAAGTAGTAGCATTCCAAAACAACACTCAAACCCTAGGGTCTTTAGACTCACAACAACCATTCCATAACACCACCTAACTTTATGACCATTTGGTGACCAACTACCCCAGTTCAACAACCAGATCTTGTAGCACTGATCCTTCAATGTAGTCTCACATATATCAAAGTTGAACATACTGATATCATAAGCAACTTAAGAACCTTCATTTTTCAGAAGAATGAAATACCTCATTAATTTCTCACCACATAAATTGTCCTAGATGGAGAGAAAGAGAAAGCTTACATAGTAGTAGAGAGACCCATATTACCACCACCCACGTGGCAATAATTATCCCATTCATGATCTCATGTAAGTCGAGATCCCTAAGGTAAAGACCACAGGTCATCATTTTAACTCAGGCATCTAAGTTTGAAAGCTCTCAAGAAACTCCTTTGGGCACTTCACGGAACCAATACTTGGTTGGTATATAACTTCTACAAATGAGCTTTCAGAAATAATTCAAACTTTTATTCCTTCTACTATTTTCAAAATTCGGGTCTATTCCAATAGCTCTAGTCTCTTACATAATCTATAGGAAAAACATCAAGTCTTTAGAAATTGTGTTAACTAGAGAGTACACCACTTTCCCATAGGAGGCCCAAGTTGTTTATGACAACCACGAGATCATAGCATAGGAAAAAGATGGAAACCAACAAGAATACCACCAGTATACCACAAACAAATTCCATGAATGATGAGAGTAGCCCATCGGGCTATAGGCCAAGTGACCTTGAAACTCCCCAAAAGAGACTAGTATACAGAGACAATTTCACTAAGGAGGAAATAAGCCATAAATATAAGGAGGTTATGGAACAAGGTAACCAAGACCCAAACCAAGTGATTATAGAGGAGGTAAATGATGAAGAAGAGATAAATGAGGAAGAACTTTTTGAAAAAATCTAGCAACCCCAAGGTTCTCAAACTAATGGACAAGTTATTAAGAAAGGACCCAAACTCCTATCTCTTTAGGTTAGCACAAAGTGGTGCTAAGTTACTCATGGATTTCAATATGGAAGCTCTTAAAGACCCCAATCTTATTCCCTTAGGGGACAACTCAGTTGTAAGAAAAATAACCCAACCTCTAGAGAGGCCAAATATTCCACCTATGTTCTCACCAAATAACGATCAACCCAAAGAGAACCCCTTGTTCTAAAATACAACTCAAGTTGAACAAGAAGTAGTAGCACAAATGTACCAAGGGGGGCCATCTCAATATGAACCTCAAAATAAAAATATACCTTCTCGGCAATACATACCTTAGAACACATCTATCATCGACCCTTCCTAGAATAACCAATATCTTCAATAGGGTGGAACACAAGGACCCCTCAGAGTAACTAGTATCTTCAACAGGGTGGAACACAAGGCCCCCCTTAAAATAGCTAGTATCTTCAATAGGGTGGAACACAAGGCCCTCCTAAGAATAACCAAAATCTTCAACAAGGTGGAAAATAGGGTCCCCTTCTAAACCAACAATACTATCAATAAGGTGTCCTAACAATGCATCATCAGGGTAATCTTCATTTTAGTCCTAACTAATAGGGTGTGTCATAGAAAGCCCTCAATTAATCATCCCAACAATAATGTGTCCCACCAACGCATCATCAGGGTAACCTTCATTTTAGTCCTACCCATCAGGGTGTGCCACAAAGTGTCCCACCAACGCACCATCAAGGTAACCTTCAATTTAGTCCTACCCAAAAGAGTGTGCCACAGAGTGCCCTCAATTAGTCATCCCAACAACAAGGTGTCCCACCAATGCATCATCAAGGTAACCTTCATTTTAGTCCTACCCAACAAGGTGTACCACAGAGCACCCTTATTCAGTTACCCCAACAACAAGGTGTCCCGCCAACACATCATCACACAAGCCTTTCGTATGTTTCATCCCGACAATAAGGAGTTAACCCTCCTTATACATAGGAAGCAATTAACCCTCCTTATACAAAAGGAATTAACCCTCCTTATACACAACAATTAATTAACCCTCCTTACATCCCATATGGATATCAAGGTCTTGTACCTTCACAATACCCGGTCTATAACCAAAACCTGATAGGACAACAAGGTTATTACATGTACCAAAAGTGGAGATGGAACTAAGGCTAAATGTTGTCACCCAGAAAATAGAAAATATGCAGATAGGAAAATAGAAGAAGACCTACACCATGAAATAATTTTTTTCATTCATATTCGATCATTCCATCACGACTCTACCCTTTCCAATTTTTTTTGAGATGCCCATATTTCAAAGAAAGTATAAAGGAGTAGAAGATCTAGTAGAGCATGTATGAGACTTCTTGGTATCAGGTATGGAGGTACAGAACAATGATTCTTATCTCATCAAGCTCTTTCCACACAACCTTAAAGGTCATGCTATGGAGTGGTTCACCCAACTGCAACCTAGAATCAAAAATTTTGATGAGTTGTCTAGAAAATTTATAACCCACTTTTCATTTAACATAGAACAAGATGTAACCATCATGAGTTTGTCCATGATCAAATAGAACCCAGGAGATTAATTTACCTCCTACCTAGAAATATGGAGACATAAAATGAGTCGGTATAAATGGCCCATTCAAGACAGGGATTTGGTGGATATTTTTATCACAAATGTTCTACCTGAAATAAACTATCGGCTCACTATGCTATGTCCTATATAGACTTAGAAGAAACAATAAAAAAGGGGTTACATATTGAGAGATCTATCATATCAAGAGGAACCTTAAAGACAAACAACTCAAAATATAATCCCTCTAGCTCAAATGAGAAACTCAAAATCTGGTCTAAAAACAAGAACATTACAAATGATGGAGTGGTAGATGCTAGAGCAATATGGAATGCACATAACACAAATCATAATAAACCATAGGTGGTAGAAACAAACTATGGTACCAGCAACACACAAAGAAACCAAACTACCTATCCCAAGAATAATCAGGTTGTAAACCAGCAAACAAATCAGGGAGGGCAACAAAGGCAATATGATCAACATAGGAGGCAATTTAGTGTATTAGGTGAGTCACTTGATATAGTTATGTGTAAACTAGTACAATAGAACCTCATCAAAACAATTGACCACCCAAATTATGAGGAACCTAGCTTTAAAACACCATGGTACAATGAGGACTTGTGTGATTTCCATATGATCAAAGGAAATATGACTAACAATTGCATGTGCCTCAAAGATATCATTCAGGGCTTAATAGAAAAAGGGGAAGTAGACGTTGATCATTGGCCTAGAAATAAGGACCTACAAATATATTCAAACCCGATCCCAAACCATGCTAAGAGGAATGATAAAGGAAAGGGACAAGAGTACCATAATGCTAATTAGACATATAGTGACACAATTTTAGGAACCCTCTCACAAGTTGATGACAATAGGGTAAACATAGTGATGATACAAGGAGGAGACAACAACTACAATGTAATTACCCATCGCAGAAGAGTTACAATACAAGGATCACATCCAAAACCCACAATCAAGTCACCAAGTGACTACAGTATTGTGGAAGAGTTAAAAAAGACACCTGCCCTCATCTCAATCTTAGAACTATTAAAAATGTCACCCACACATAGGGATATTTTGGAAAAATATTTGGAAATGTCAATCCCTAATGACCTTAATCCCAGTTAGTTCCAAGCCATGATCGGAAAAATCACAACAACTAATCACTTAGTATTTTCAGAGAAAGATTTACCACAAAGAACATTCCGCAATCAAGCTCTATACATAGAGGTTTGTGTTCATAAAACCATGGAGAAAAGAGCGTTGATAGATAATGGAGCAAGTTTAAACATTTGTACCTTAAAATTCAGAAAACAACTGGGGTATTTTCATGATGTGATTGAAAAAGGCAAGAGTATCACCATAAGGGCTTATGATGACTTAAAGAGAAATTCTAAAGGAACAGTCAGGTTGCCAGTGTAGATAGGACCATCAATAACATAAACTACTTGTCAAGTATTGGATCTTGAGTTACCATACAACCTACTCCTGGTATGCCCTTAGATCCATGCATTACAAGTAGTCCCTTCCACTTTCCATCAATGCCTAAATTTTCCCCATGAAGGAAAGGAGGTAACACTATATGTCGATCCTGAACCTTTCCATTTTTGTGCGAAGTTGGAGGAAAAATAAAATAAAATCCAATGTGTGCCTAGCAATGATATAGAATTCCATTCCTTTTCTTATATTGACCCTTCCATGCTTCCATCAACCTCCACCAGAAACACATCAACTGAACAACTAAAAGAAGAAGCCCAGATCCAAGTACTTGACAAAGGCAATGGGCACTATCATTTTAACCAAGCATTCTGCATCAACTTGCTTCCACCAACACCTAGAGTATATGGAGGTCCAAAAGAGATCAAGATAGTTCAAATGATAGTCAAACCCACTATTTTTACTAGATGGGGGGACATGAAAGATAAAGAAATATTTGAGGAGGACCTTTCATCCATGATCTACAAGGATGACCAAAAAGAACCAAAAAAGCCACAACCTAGTTTAATTGATCCTAATAGTAAGGGGTATCAATTAGTCAAAAAAATGGGATACAGTGGAACAAGTGGCCTAGGGATACACAAACAAGGTTGATTATAGCCTATCATATTGGAACAAATACAGAAGAATATGGGGCTAGGTTATAAACCAAAAGACGTGGTCATTCCAAAAAAAAGATGAACCTCTTGGAAGAAATGAGAAAATTCTACTAGTGTTAAGGCACTGGACATCTACCATGTCATGGAAAATGAATTACCCATTGAAGACTTATTCAAAAATAGTAGAATTGATAGGTTCCCTCTCCAGTACATGAAAACCATTCCCAACATCTATTACCATTCTGAAATGGACTCTAACAAAAATGAATGGGATTCTCATTCCTTCATCACAGGATATGATTCCCCCAACTCAAGTAATGATGACCTAGATACCCAATGAAAAAGACACTAGAGCCATACTGACCCTTTTACCTACTTCAATAAGATTTATAGACTAAGATGATAGTCTCCCACTTTATTACCCATAACTCATAGATTGCGATTAACAAAAACATGCACCTATTCTGGATCAATTCTAGAATGATGAGGCCATCGTATAGTTCATGGGACTTCAAATAGAGATACCAGTAGGAGATCACAAAGAAGGGTTCGTCATGGAACTAGAACAAGAAGCATACTTCGGTGGAGAGATTGAATTTTCCAGACACAAAAATGAAAGAAAAAACATAAAGATACCATCCCCTAGAGAAAACCACACTATGGCTCTATCAGTTCTAGAAAAGAGAAAAATAAAGGATGCATCTAAAGGTGAAAACCTCCCAAAGGCACTCGAGGATGGAGAATTCAATCTCCCCATATCTGAATATCAAGAATGATCAACACTCTTGGTAGATGAAACATAATCCATAAATGTGGGTACAACAGAGGACCCAAAGATAACATACCATGCAACATCAATTGATCCTAAGGAGAAAGTGAATTTCATTGTTTTCATCAATGAGAGAAAGGTAAAAAAAATTTGGAACTATGTTGACATGCCTGGACTAGATCCAACATTAGTGTTGCATCATCTAGCCATCATACCTAGAGAAAAGCCTATCAAATAGAAACTCAAAAAGATGCATCCCCGGATAGAATTATTGGTGAAGGTAAAACTAAATAAATTAATAGATGTGGGTTTCATTAGACCCATCGACTATCCACAATGGATATCAAACCTAGTACCAGTGTCCAAACCTACTAGGGGCATAAGGATATGTACAAACTTCAGACACTTGGACAAGGCCTGTCCAAAAGATGACTTTCCATTACCGAGCATTGACATGATAATAGATCTAATAGCAGGGCATGAGATGCTTTCCTTGATGGATGGTTTCTCAAGATACAACCAAATAATGATCTCTGCAAATGACCAACACAAAACAAAATTCACTTGTGCTTGGGAAATTTTTTGTTAGAATGTGATTCCTTTTGGTTTGAAGAATGTAGGAGCAACCTACCAAAGAGTGATGATGACCATATTCCATGACATGCTACACACAGTCATGGAGGACTATGTGGATGAAATCCTAGCAAATTCAATCAAAATGGCAGATCACTTGGAAAACCTAGCAAGGGTATTTGATCGATTGAAATAGTACAATATGAGACTCAATCCTAAGAAATGTGTGTTTGGAGTAACCTCTAGAAAGATATTAAGGTACATAGTGTCAAGAAGAGGGATAGAGGTGAATCCTGCCAAAGCAAAATCTATAATGGAGATGCCTCCACCAAAGACACTCAAACAACTGAGGAGCCTAAAAAGGAAGCTACAATAAATCAGGCAATTTGTCACACAACTAGTGGAAAAATGTCACCCTTCCACTCATCTCCTACACAAGGAAATAACCTTCAAATGGGATGGGAGATGTGACCAAGAATTTTTTCAAGTCAAGGAATACCTACTTACTCCTCCTATACTCATGCCACCAATTCCAAAAAAGGAGATGATACTTTATGTGTCTACCACACAAGCAACATTGGGAGCTCTCCTAGCACAACTAGATGATAACAATAAAGAAAGAGTAGTCTACTATATTAGCAGAACATTGGTGGGCTATGAAATGAACTATTCACCCATTGAAAGATCCTATTTCTCAGTCATGTTTTCAAAACAAAAGCTGAGACATTACATTTTAAATGAAAAAGTGAAACTGATATCAAGGTGTACCCACTCAAGTATTTACTAGCAAAAGCAACCTTAATAGGTTGAATAGCCAAATGGGTGATGATCTTGAGTGAATTTGATATAGAATACATAGACAAGAGAGATAGAAAGGGACAAGTCATAGAAAACCAATTGGTCAAAGCACCCATAGATGATCATAATCCTATCACAATGAATTTTCCAAATGAGAGCGTCTTGATGACAAGACAAATAGGCCAGTGGACTCTATACTTTGATGAGTCCCATACTCAACATGGTTCAGGAGCAGGTATTTTATTTCTCACACAATAGGGAGATAATATACACAAATCCTATAGGATCGCATTCCCCTATACAAACAACATATTAGAATATGAAGCTCTTATCATAGGGCTCAAAATGGCAATTGAATGGAGAATAAAAGAGCGACATGTCTTTGGAGACTCCCAGCTAGTAATCAAATAGGTGAATGAAGAGTACCAGAAAAAAGATGAAAAATTGCTACCATACAAAATAATGTTGGATAGCTTCAAGGAGTACTTCATCAAAACAACGTTTGAACAGGTTCCTTGGATTAATAACAGAGTTGTTGATGCAATGGCCATAATAGGCTCACTTCTAGGTATTCCTCCGAATGTGCCTAAATATGAATTCCTTTTGGAACAACTACTAGTGTCAGTATTCAACATCCTAGAATTAGAAATGGTATGTGTTGTTATTGATCCTAACTCCCCATGGTACCAAGATACTTTTGAATATATCTAGAAGGGTATCATACCACCTGACTTAACGACTACTCAGAAGAAAACTTCACCTATATAACCTCTTGTTTTATGATTTTAGGAGAAACCCTATACCATCGTAGCCTAGATGGTATGTTACTTTGGTGTCTTAACACAAGAAGTACAAATGATATTTCAAGAGGTCCACGAAGCTATATGCAGATCCCACTCTAGAAGACCTAACTTAGTACAAAAGCTACTCAGAGTAGGATACTATTGGCCTTCCATGGAGCAAGATTTCATTCAACATTATAGAAGGTGTCGACGATGTCAACAACATAGTGATCTAGTTCATGCACCAGCACAAGAGTTGAGACCCATCACAACACCATGGCCTTTTTTGCAATGGGGATTATAATTGGTAGGTAAGATATCAGTCACTTCATCTAATGGGCATAAATTCATTATCACCACAACATAATACTTCACAAAATGGATAAAGACAATTCCATTAACCTATATCACTAGAAAACAAATATCAAAATTCATTTCAAATTATCTCATTTGTAGGTATGGAATCCCACAAACAATTGTAATAGATAATGGCACCCCATTCAAGAATCAAGATGTCTAGGAAGTTTTTTCCAAATTCTCTATCCAACATATATTTTCTATGCCCTACTATCCTCAAGGAAACAGTTAGGCAAAGGCATCCAATAAAACAATCCTAAAAATATTGAAAAGGATTGTCAAGGATGTTGGTCGTGATTGGCATTTGCAGCTAAATCCAACCTTATGGACTTATAGAACCATCATCCGCACACCTACTGGTGCCACACCTTTTTCTTGTTGGAAGTTTTCCATATATTTTCATTGATGTCGCCACGTTGGTCTGGTACTAGGTACTGATGTGAAGATCATGCCTATCTCATCCGGTATTTGATCTGGTATCTTTGGTATGTTGATCCGGATATCTCCTTCGGTAATCTATATGATTTGAGGTTTTGGAGAAAGGCTTATAATGGTTGTAAGTGTGTATACATGTATTCTTAGATGTTCTTATGATCGGGTAATGCATTGGAATTAGTTCTTGAAATTGCATTTTGGTATTGAGTTAATGTTGGTCAAAATTATGTTGCATAACACAAGAGAATTACTTTTGTGAAGACCAACAAGTTATCATCTTGGAAATATTTTTTGCATCGATTAGGATGACCTAATCAATGCATATGGTTACATTAGGTATTTATATAAGATGGCTAGAGGATGAAAAGATGCATATGGTGACGGAGCAATTAAGGATAAGTAATGTGAATGTGAGAAGAAGTGTATGTATGAGAGAAGTGTCTGAATAGTGGTTGAAGATCAGATTATGCAAAAAAATACTCTGAGCATCAAAGGAACTAAACGTGCACATGTGGTGTATCTTCTTAGTTCAACTTTGGCGGTTAACCATTTTATGTTTATTTTTCTATAGGAAGTGAGCCTCCATTTTGGACAGTAAGTCCTTGTAAGTAGTGAGCTTTTGTATGTGGCAGTGAGCCTCTCATTACTTATATTCATATGAGTTTATATACTGTGAGTTAATCCTCACCGTGGTTTTTCCCTCATTGGGTTTTCCACATAAAATATGGTGTTCTTGTGTTATGATACTTAATGTTAAAATGTTACTTTAATCTTCTCTGTGGTGCAATAAATTTTTAAGTGTTTGTTTAATGAGTTTGTGTGGATATTGATTCACCCCCTCTCAATATCCGATTTATTCAACAATTGGTATCAGAGCTTTTGTTCATTTGGAGAAGTTTAAAAGCTTGAGGGAGATCCTGTGGATTGAACAAATGGATAAAGAAGAGCTTCAAACTTCCCTTGAAGATCTTGACAAGGTTGAAATTGAAAACAGAGACCTAAAGGAAAATCTTGATGAAGCAAATGAATGTATCTAAAAACTGAAAGAGAAGTTAAAGAAATTCAAGGAAAGATACAAAGAAGTGAGTGAGGAGTTAAATAAAGAAAATGATAAGAATACCAGACTGAAGTTGAAGATAGATGAAAAGAAGAAAGTTGAAGAATTTTTGAAAATAATGATACAAAGCAAAGCTGATGTCTATCATAGGCTTGAACATGAAGTGATGAATCTAGAAAGAAAAACTTTGTGAAGAGGATTTCAAGACAAGCTCCACCAAGCTTGATGAATTTATGGCAAGACAAAAACCTTCTAAAGAAAAAAGTGTCTTAGGTAATGAAGCTAATAGAAAAATGAAAAATTCAAATACGATAAATAATTAGAAGACTCGAGAAAAAGGAAAGCAGAAAATAAATTTTGGAAGGATACCACCTATGAGACAAATAAATGTACAAAGGTACTCATCATTCAATGGTGTTTGTTTTTCATGTAATAATTTTGATAATAAGGTAGCTGAGTGTAGGAGTAGATTGAATCAGTTTTTTGGTCCCTTCTCCGAATAATGCTATGCATGCAAGAAGACAATACATAAAGCTACTAAATCCAGATCTTTGGTTAGTCGAGTGATGATGAATAAGTTCAATGGAAAAAGGATGAATTGGTCATTCAATGGTTATTGTTATAACTGTAACATGTTTGGACATAAAGCAAATCAATTTAGAACAAGGATGAATGGAAATCAGGCAAGTTAGAGAAATATAATATGCTATCATTGCAAGGAACCAAGATATATCTCAAAAGTATGTAGAAACAAAGCAATCTTCTCTTGTGAAAGATGATAAACCGGTGGAAAATATTGATAAGGAAGATCTTAAGCAAGATATAATAAAAATATGGAAAAATAAACAAGGATCGAAGTCTACTGATGCATTTATACCCTCATCTGGTGCAGATGAATCCTTCGGGAATTAGACCTAGCTTGGTCTTAGGGGGAGCTTTATCAAAAAACCAACTAAACCCCTAGAAATATAGTGTGTTGGGTGCTGGAACGTGGATATATTGTGAAGAATGAAAAAATACAAGTGACGCAAAAGAAACTAGAAGAAAAGATGCAAGCATTTTCATTTGTGGAATAAATTATGGTTTCTCAGTGTAGATGGAAGAGAAGTTTGTTAGCTTTTTGCAATTAATGCAAACTAGGGAAAAATGATGAAATATAAAGGAAATCTTTCAAATCATTTTGATCATCAAATGAATTCAAATAATTTGTAGAAGTTCTTGGAACCTTCTTGAAGCATCTCTAAAGAGATATGAAGACCTCCAAAGAAATCATTGTGGTTGCTTGATATAGGTGACGAAAATTTCCCATCTCATGGCAGCAAAGGAAAGGTAACTGAAGAATTTTTTCTTGTTGAATTTTGAGAGCTATAATGGAAATATCTAAAAGGAATACCCATCTAAAGTTGAAAGGAGTTGAGATGAATTATTTTGATCATCAAAAAATAAAGAAATTGGAATTAGGGTTGGAACCGAATGATTTACTGAATATACAAACCCTAGGTTTGGATATATGGGGAGAATTCCCTTGGTTTTCTGAAAAAGAATTTATCTTGTTCCTTCTAAGAAAACTCAAGGATGGTAGAATTATATTGGAAAAACCCTATCTCATTTCGAAAGAAGCAATCAAAGTGGTTACTAGGTTGTGCGGCATCAGAGAACTTCCTGGACGAAAAACAATAAAATACAAGGAAGCGGAGGAAATGACAGGAGATAGAAAAGATATTTGAACACTGTTGATTGATATTGTTGGTGATGCCTCAGCTAGGTATGTTCCATATGGAATTTATTATAAAATATCTTTCATAAATTGTGAAGCCTCTACTTCGGCCATTGCAATTTCTCTGGCGCATAAAATGGTAAAGGAGAATGTAAAATTTGATCTATGTAAGATAATTCTTGAAAATATTACCGAGAATATACAAATGACATTGGGAGAAGGATATCCATTCTATTTTGGATCCTTTCTTACATGTTTGGTGATTTATTTTCTGAAATCTCTATTGGGAAAGAAAGATGTTGAGTGGGAATCTAGGATTCCCATTGCAAAACATATATTCAGACACTTGGAAAGTTTGGAAGATAAAGCAATTGCGTGCAAAAAAAAAATCATATCATTGCAAAATGTGATGAGCTCTGATGAAGTCATTGTAAGTCAATTTGAGGAAGATTCTTCCTCCAGGACGAAGGAATTGGAAATATTCACTAGCTATTCCCCTCCGGAACTGAAGAAAAGAAAATTTATCTCTGAAGATGTCATTTCTATCTCTGAAGAAAAGAAAAAAGAAGAAGAATCTTTGGCTAGATCATAATCTTCCGATCCAAAAGGAATTTGGTCCATGATAATACAAGGAAAGATGAAGAAATTTGGTGATGTATGGATTACGGCTTTTCCCATTGACAAACTTAAAATTGATGATGCGTTAGTTGATTCTCTACTTCGTAAAGGTACTGATGTATCTACTATTTCTGAATTTTTACCTAAAAATTTAGTTGAGATAGTTGAAGGAAGAATGTTACTTGAAGGTCCGAGAGGACATAAATTGGAAGCTATAGTTAAAAAGAGGTGTTCAAAGGAAAAGTAGAGGTTATCTAAACTGATTGCAGAGACAAAGAGATGCATGAAAGAAATGACAGACATATACAAGTATTGTCTTCGGTGGCCTGCTGCAGTTGATAAATTTCGAAGTAGAATTGAAGCAATAGAAGCTGAAGTGAACAACATTGGGAAGAAATTTGATATTTTTGAGGACAAAGAAGGGAAGAAAAGGCTAAGAATTGGTGATCTTCAGGCTGAAATGATCATTGTATAGAGGAAAAGGGATGATGTAGTGAAGACTTTTTGGCTTCTTAAGGAAGCGGTTGAGGTCCGGTTAGATTATCTTTCTGGAATACTCTCTAATGTAGAAGACTATGAGAAGCATTGTTCATGCATAGATTGGTCATCCTCCTTCACACTATTGCCTATATTGGATAGTGTGTATGCAAGAATGGATTCAACAGTACTGGAATGGAAGGAATTACTTCTTGTGATCAAAGAAAGGTACAAAAAGGTGTTCTAGGTGAAAACATTTTTCTGGTTTGAGAAATTAGATACTTGAAAGTTTTAAAGTTTTGAAAATTTGAAAGAAAATCTTCAAATGTTGGATGTCACCGCATTTTTTATTTTATTTTTGGCACCCTTTTCCATTGATGTCAAAAGGGGAGAGATTTGGAGAAGACTTGGAGAATTTTGGGATGTTTTGGAAAAGGGGAGAATAAGGATAATTTTGAATTGGAATTTTTGCACATGTTACCATCAATGACAAAGGCGGATATTGTTGGAATTTTGTCATATATTGTCATTGATGTCACTTTGTTGGTCTGGTATTGGGTACCAGTGTGAAGATCATCCCTATCTCATCCGGTATTTGATCCGATATCTTTGGTATGTTGATCTGGATATCTCCATCAGTAATTTGTATGATCCAAGGTTTTGGAGAAAGGCTTATAATGGTTGGAAGCACATATACATGTATTCTTAGATGTTCTTATGATCGGGTAATGTGTTGGCATCGATTCTTGAAATTGCATTTTGGTATTGAGTTAATCTTGGCTGACATTATGTTGCATAACATAGGAGAATTAATTTTATGAAGACCGATAAGTTATCATCTTGGAAATATGTTTTGCATCGATTAGGTTGACCTAATCAATGCATACGGTTACATTAGGTATTTATATAAGATGGCTAGAGGATGAAAATATGCATATGGTGATGAAGCAATAAAGGATAAGTACTATGAATACGAGAAGGAGAAGAATTGTATGTATGAGCAAAGTGTCCGAAGAGTGGTTGAAGATCAGATTATGTGAGTGAATACTCTGAGCATCAAAGGAACTAAACCTACACATGTGGTGTATCTTATCAGTTCAACTTTGACGGTTAGCCATTTTATGTTTAGTTTTCTATAGAAAGTCAATCGCCATTTTGGATAGTAAGTCCTTGTAAGAAGTGAGCCTCTTATTATCGGTATTGATATAACTTTATATATTGTGAGTTAATCCTCACCGTGGTTTTTCCCTCATTGGGTTTTCCACATAAAATATGGTGTTCTTGTGTTATGAGACTTAATGTTAAATTGTTACTTTAATCTACTCTATGGTGCAATAAATTTTTAAGTGTTTGGTCAAATATTTTTTGTGGGTATTGATTCACCCCCCCATCTCAGTATCCATTTTATTCAACATTTCCTTGGTCTATAGATCAGAAGTAGTGTTACCTATCAAAGTCAAAATCCCCTCATTGCGAGTCTCACTAAAAGGCATGGTAAACAATGAAGAATACAGGGTGTCTAGATTGAATGAATTAGAGATCCTATATGAAAGGTGTTTGAGCGCGTTAAACCATCTGTAGGTTTATTAGAATTGGCTCAAATGAAGCTATTGTTACCTATTTTTAGCTTCAGCTAAAAATAGGTAGAGCTGAATTACAAATTCAAGTCAAAGGTACACAAGATATTCAAAATTTTCTGCTAAGTATTTTTTATTGTGCAATGATTGATTACAAAGTGAATTTATGTTATATTATGCAAGAACATTTCAAAATAATATCATGAAATTGGATAGTTTTCTTTTATTAATAATGTAAAAATGAAGTCCCACACAAGTTGTGGAAGTAGCTTGATCTGATCACTAAGAGCCTATGGTAAATGCATAACAGAGACAAGCTATAAAGTTGAAGATAAAATTAAGTATAAGGAAAAGGGTGATTCATCATTGCCTATAATGACAAAGCATTACAATTGTCTTGAGTCTTCGAAAGCTTTGTCTTAAGTCTGACTTCAGTGCATCCGGCTCCAACTCCATCCTTTAAAGCACCTGCAAAATTGTTGAAGTGTCATGATAGAGAAATGAAGAATCATAAATTTCCTCATAAACACATACCAAAATAAATATAACTTGCTTCCTATCATGCATTTATCACACTGTCAAAGTCACTAGAAAGTAGGTATTCCAAGAGCACAAAGATTCATTGGCATCTTTCAACTTCAGTTTTCTTTGCTACTAGTTTATTTAGTGTGCAAGAATAGGTACAATCAGATCATTTCAAGTAATATATAGTGCTATGTGTGGTGGAAAATATGGCTCCCATAAGGGTTGAGCCCAACACATAATACTAAAAAAGAAAAAAATAGTACTCATGATCAACCACCATAAAGTAAATGAAATTTAAAGACTCATATGCATTAAGGAAACGATCATGATGCAAAGATCTACAAAGCATAAAACAACAACATGATATGAAGATAGTCAACATTCACTGATAACATGGTCACAAAGCAATAGTCAGATCATAATGATATAGTATCTGTAACATAGAATAAAATATGGATATGATTTGCAACTAGAATAGATGATGTTAATCCTAATCTAAATCAATATTAATCTAAATCAAACAACAAAGAACGGAACAAGTAAATGAACATGAAATAACTAAACAAATCAATTGAAAAGTTCTCACCGAATATGTGTTCACTCCTTCGAATTATCTTGATTGCTCTTCTCCATTTTTCCCTCAGATTTTCAGTATTGATGCAAGCATAACCTTGTTGAATGTCTAAGGAAAATATTGAAGATAAGTTTCTTCTCAAAAGTGTATGATTTCAGGAGGAGGAATAATGATAATGATAGGCCATTTTATAGATTTTGGGTTTTCAAATGATCGACTTAGATTGAAAGAGAGATCAACATATGAGATTCATGAATGTCATGCAATGTGAGTTCTATGTCAAATAGAACATGAGTTAGAACATGAGTCAAAAAATACTGTAGGATAAAGATTAAGTTAGAACGATAACTTAATCTTGTATCAAGACTCTTTGAAAATAGAAGAAATAGACTTTGAATGTCAAAGACAAAGTTAGAACTCGAAGAATAATGCATTCCAATGCAAACATGAGTTAATTAATTAAATAAAAATATTTAATTAATAAACAGATCATGCATATGAGTTAGAACTAGTTAACTAACTAGTTGTGATAGAGAGTCCTCTCACAAAGACAAATAGGAGTTGAATCCAGAGATAACTGGCGAACTAAAAATAGATCTCGAGTCAGAAGGTGAGTGAATGATTAGTCAACTGAACAATAGAAGAATGTGACATAAATGATTTAAACATGAATTAAATGTTAATTTAATTCAACATTCGAAAATCAAATGAATTTAATTAAATAAATAAAGATAATTTATTTAATTTGACTGTTGTAAAGGTGGAATTGAATAAATTAAATTTTGCTCTAACTATTGGACAGAGATGGCTCCCATTCCATTCGCTGCACATTGAGGATATTGGATCTGGACCTTCAGGTGGCCAGCTGATGCAGGACCATCGGTATGTACCCAAAAATGAACTCTTGAAAGTTATTTTTGCATGTAGTTCTAGGCCTTTAAAAGTTTATTATCATATGCGGTCTTTCAGGATCATTGCATATGCCATCATATGCACCGCATGTGACTGGGAAACGATGCATATGCTAAAACACGCTTAGGCTAGGATGGGAATTTTAGGCATTCAATGAATTTGCATTATTATGCATCACATATGTATTTATGGAATGCATCTGCATTAGGAATATACGCATGTAGGTTAGTGAATCGCATTTGCATTAGTGTAACACATATGTAGTAGATAGATAGGTTATAGAAAATGCGCCGCATTTGCTTTTAGGTAGAAATTGGATTGGTGATGTGCAACACAGATGGAATATGTGATGCAAATGCTTTTTCATGCAATGCATTTGTATGAATGCACCACATTTTTCACTGTGAGCCGCATTTGGCTGGTAAAATTTTCCAAATTTTTTTGACATGTTGGTTGAAATGCAAGTCATTTTAGATCTGATCTACACGTGGGAGTCACATCCAGACACCTTCAATCCAAGAGATAGTCTGAGCAGTGTAGAGATATGGCTTTTGTGGAGACTTGGTCTTCGTCATTGTCTTTTGATGCCCACCATTTGAGCAAATAGGGGGATGCTCACTATGTTGTGTGAGCGATGGCACTCCAAGACATCATCATTTCATATGCCAACTGGGGAGGTGACTATCACATTGGAGGATGTGTACAGGATACTTAGACTTCTAATCAGAGGAGAGCGGGTGTTGAACGATACCCAGCATGGATTGACTTAGCTAGCAAGATTTTATCAGGTGGATGATATTAGTAGGGTCGGTATTGAGCATTATGAGATTAGATGGCCAGTGTTAGCAGACAAATACGAAAGGATTGACTGTATACTATGTACACTGATAGGTGGGATAGTATTAACAGATCAACAGGGTCATGGCTTTCCTATTGGATGGGGAGAGATGTTGGTGGGTATGCTAGAGAGAGAGACCGTATATGCCTAGGGTCCATGTCTATTAGGGATGCTATATTTCCATTTACATGATATTGCATATAGAGACGCACAGTCATTGAGTTGTGGGACCACTCTGCTGATGGTTTGGGCATGGGAGAGGATAGTTGTTTGTCGACCTCCGGTTACTATAGAGTGATGGGCGAGATCTTTTTATGTTTTCCGATATACTGGAAACATCACTTAGAGCCATGTGGGAGATACTGGATATTGGAGACATGCACTCAATATCTTAGATCAGTTCACTTGGAGACCATACATGGATTGTGAGTAGTGGTCTAATGAGGATAGACATATTACCTGATTAGGAGGACTATTTTGAGTGTGCACATCATAGAGAGATACTTGCTAGATCGAGTTTCGAGATAGTTCAGAGAGGTTTAGGATGAGCCTGGAAGGTAGAGCAGAGTTTGCACAATCATCCAGAGAGGTTCCACACTAGGGGCCCATGGTTCCAGTAGCTACTTTAGAGGTCGAGATATAGGCATTACAACTAGTACAGTGGGGATGGAGAGATGGGGTAGCAGATCCATGGACTACAGTTACATATGGCGTATGGTGGGTAGAGCATCATCCTGCTCCTTACATACATCCAGACTAGCTGACACCAGTTGAGAGATGAGGCACGGGGCTGAGAGGATGGTGGAGAGGTAGAGGTGAGAGAGTTGGAGGGAGGGGTGGTGGGGATGATGGCAGAGGAGATGGTGGTGGCAGAGCTACTAGACTAGGATGGAGAGGGTGGAGAGGGGGTCAGGTAGGTGGAATTTCACCTATCTGAGAGGCAGTGGTAGAAGATGTATCAATGTTGGACATCGGAGGTAGAGCTAATGCATAGGTCAAAGATGAGAATGTTGTCGAGGAGGCAGTAGTAGAGGAACATGCAGAGGTAGAGATTGGCAGAGAGGATGTCATAGAGGATGAGGATATGGATATGGATATAGACCCTCTAGGTATTCTGGCAAGGTATGGGGAGGAGGCACCTATGGAGGAGTAGGAGAGAGAGCTTAGAGATCAGATTGTGGAGGGGAGACACGAGGATGATGCCCCTAGGGATGGTGATAGGGAGGCCCTGGAGGAGAGACTAGGACTGATCACAACAAAATTTGATGCCATGAGGATAGAGAGAGATAGTGTCCATGTAGAGTTGGATGCTATGTGGATAGATAGAGATAATTCCCATACGGAGAGAGATAATGCATGTATGGAGAGAGATAGTGCACTCATGGAGAGGGATCAGGCCATAGCCCGATGACAGGAAATAGAGAAGTAGTTTACAGAGGTCAGATGCCTTTGCAGTGGCACTTCTTCTGATGGTATGGTACGTGAGCTAGTGAGATCAGTAGAGAGAGCTATTGATTATAGGGATTTATATGAGGTAGTGGTACCAGTAGAGAGATGAACTCCTAGCTTTTTAGAGGTTCATAGCCAAAGATCACAAAGCAGGAGTCATACCAGGACACAAAGTACAAAGGGTGTGGTAGGACCACCGAGGGAAGGTCCGTATGAGAGGCCTTCCACCTCATAGAGATCACCTTTGAGGCTTTTCCCACCACCTTCACCACGTGATAGTAGTGGTAGTGGGACACATTAACACTTGTTATATGTGTAGACATTGTATTTTGATCAGAGAGCCTGCGAGCTCATTTTATTTATGGATACACTCGGACATTGTACTGTGACATATTATTTTGAGCGACATATATATATGATTTTTGGTGGCTTCTATATGATATGCAGTTCTATTTTATGGATGATGCATTATTTCTATATGATTATGTTTCCTAGATGATGTATGTACATGTGTTACGAATGAGTGTTTCTACATGTGATGAGTTATGCATTCTATGATGTTTATGATGATTCTATTTGAGAATGGATGTAATGTTCTATATGATATTTATTTATATATGATGGTGATATATATATGCAATGCTTACATTATATATCTTATGATGATGAAATGCCTATTATGTCATGATTTCGTAGATATGCAATGAAGATGTCAATGTTCCTATATGTGTAAAATGCAATGTACTTATATGAAATGATTATATATGTATGCATATGTAAATGATCTAATGTTTTTGTTGTGTCACAGGACTTTATCATTATGTCAGAAAAGAGAATTGTTAGCACAAATGAATTCAGAATGTTAGTAAGAAATAACAAAGGTTGATTGATTGACAAAAAAACATACGATCTTTGATATATTGCCAAATACGCTATGCTTGCTTGTTATCATCATTGGGTGGGACATGACACAAATGGATAATATACACCATGATATGAGATAGACCATAGTGTACAAAGTCATTCATCTATGAAAAATAGACAGTCATAAACAAGGAATGTCTTAACTCAAACTAAAGAGAAGATGCCCCAGACATCATTGTCTTGACAAACCACGGACAACAAAAAAATAAAAAATGGGTCATGAGACGTCATTGTTCCTCTAAATCCCTAATAGGACATCCTTGAGAAAACTAGTAACATGACTCAAAAATCAAAGTTAAAAAGACAGTTGACAGACAACAGTCAAAGAAAAAGAGTCCTGAGACATCCTTGAGAAAGCTAGTAACCAGAATTATTCACAAATCGATAAAAAGATAAGACAAGAAAAGATATAAAGTCATAAAGCCAAATAAAATTATTTGCCAAAACTTGATCTTGTAGGACTGTTTGATTGTTTGATATTTGACATAGCGTAATGTGAGGGATGACACATACCACATAAGGCATTGAGTCTGGTTTTGACTTGGTGACTATCTGTATAAGGCATGACAAGCCTAGTTTCAAAAAGACACATGCCGTATAAGACATTGGAGCTTGATGACATTGATGTGACAAACAACATGAGGCTATGACAATTTGATAGTGTTTATTGACAAGAAAGACATATCTTGCTTAAGACATAAGTTGATCATTCTGACAATGTGTTTGATATTGACTTGATGACTTTGAGATGTTTTGCCTTGTTGATGCATGACTTGTTTTGATTCCTTTACTGATAAAAAGTGTGTGTAGATAGTGTATGGCACAAAATGATACCCTAAAAGACTGACCTAAGTCGATGATATGCAACATGTATGATAATGACTCAATGTGATAAACCCTATTGGACTGACCTAGTGTGATCTTAGGGGCTCATCGATTAATTAGCCTTGCCTACGTTGTACACACAGAGACCTCGTAGTTCAACATGACCAATGACTATGAATGTACAGAGAGTCATGATTTTGATGTGTGATACATGACAAACTTAGACAAACAGACCTAATGCCTTGGGGGCACATCAATTGATGTCCTTGCCTACATCCCAGTCGTAGAGGCAATGTAGTTCGACTATGTCTACGACTGACTTGACTCTATTTTTGGTATTTTCTGACATGTTTTGATTTTTTTGGATTTTTGAAGTTTTCTAATGTTTTTGGGATTTTTTCAGGACATTTTCTAAAGGGTGTAATGTTATGTACAAGGTCTTCAGGGTACAGAACAAGGATTTGCCCCCAGTCGGGAATAAGACTTGCAAGATGGAGTGGGAAAATGTGACAGAATGGACTTTGATGTCAATCGTTCCAAGCAATGGATAATACAACCATTTATCATGATGGATGATGAAAAAGTCCGATTGGAATGATGGTAGATGAAAGAACGAGCTTGACTACACATGGCGCCTATTTGCCAGGTTTTCACCATGGTACTTATCCATAGTGCCACCGAAGCAGTTTTCACTATTGGATGGATTATTTCTCTTGACTATTTTGATCAATTTTTTTGGTGTTACAAAGACACCTGTTTGCCAAGTTTTCATCAAGGTAACCATTTTTTTGTTTTTCCATTTTTTTATTTTTATTTTTTAGATTAAGACACAGATTCTCAGAAGCTACACATATAACCTCTTCAGATGAAGACTGTTGATTGGTGACAAAAGTGGCTCTCCTTCAAGAGTAGAGAGTTAGTACGCTCTTGATCCAAAAGCTTCTATGACTATATAGCGCCCCAACCAGTTAGGTTCAAACTTACCTGACTTTTCTTGTTCAGCTTGATTCTTAGGATTCTCCATTAAAACTAGGTCTCCAATGTCAAAGTGTCTATTTAGAACCTTCCTATTATAGCTATAATGAAGACGATTCTGATATGCTTACAAATGGTTTAGTGATTTTTTTCTTCGTTCATCCACTAATTCTAGCTCTTGTAATCTGGATACACGGTATTCTTCATCATCAATGTGACCCTTCAAGGATACCCTCAGGGAAGGTATTTCAACCTCAATAGGTAAGATAGCTTTGGATCCGAATACTAGGGAGTATGGGGTGGCGCCAGTGGGAGTACGGATGCTTGTGCAGTAAGCCCATAAGGCAGGATTAAGTTGTAGGTGCCAGTCATGACCAGCGTCATTGACAGTCTTTTTCAGGATTCTAACAATGGTTTTATTAATGCCTCAGCTTGGCCATTACCTTGTGGGTAATATCGGGTGGAAAAATGATGTTTGATATGGAACTCTTCACATAGATGGCATAATTATTGGTTTTTGAATGGGCGGCCATTATCTACGATTATGGATTGGGGTACACCATACTGACAAATGATATAGTTTAGGATAAACTTAGATATTTACGTGTCGGTGATGTATCTCATGGGAATAGCTTCAATCCATTTGGTGAAGTATTCAGTGGCGGTTATAATGAATTTATGGTTATTGGATGATGGAGGGTGTATCTTACCTATGAGGTCAAGTCCCCATTGGGAAAAGGGCCATGGTGATGTAATTGGAAGAATCTCCTGTGCTGGTGGGCTTATCAAATCTCTATGTATCTGACACTGTCTATATTTCTTTACAAAGATATATGAGTCTTTCTCCATTGTAGGCCAATAATAACCTAGTCTCATAATCTTATGGGCTAAAGTGGGACCACTCGAATGGGACCTGCTTATACCTTCATGCACCGCCCACAAAGTTGTTTGTACTTCCTTAGCATTGAGACATCTCATTAGGGCATAATCTAAGGTACATCTATACAGGGTATCTCCAATGATGGTGTATTTAGCTGACTTACAGATAAAAGTTCTACATTGGTTATTGGACAAATCTAGAGGTAAGGTTTGGTCATTTAAATAGTCGAATACGTCTTTGTACCAAGGGGATGTAGGACCAACAATCGTACACACGATCGCAGTATCGGGGACATCATAGGCAGGGATCAAAAACTGTTCAACCAGAAACTCAAACTTAGGCACATTACTCGAAATATCCAATAAGGAACCCACAGTTGCCATAGCATCTGCAGCCCTATTTTGAATAAGTGGTATTTGTTGAAAGACAATGTCATTGAAGTAATGCTTGAAACTATCGACCATGCGCTTGTAGGGGATGATTCTCTCATCCTTAGTCTCATAATCATCATTTACTTTCTGGATTACTAGCTGAGAATCACCAAAAACATGTAGGCTCTTAATCTTCCACTGTGCTGCCATTCTTAGTCCTATCACTAAGGCTTCATACTCTACTATGTTGTTGGTGCAAGGGAAAGCAATCCTGAATGATTTAGGAATAGTATCGCCCTGAGGTGTAACAAATAGGATACTTGCTCCTGAACCATGATTTGTATGTGACCCATCAAAGTATAATTTCCATTCGGTTTTAATGTCAATGTTGAAGAGAAATTCATCAGTAAAATCTACCACTAAAGGATGGTCTACCTTCATAGGTGCATCCGCTAGCTTATCTGCAATCACCTATCCTTTTATAGCCTTCCTCTTAACATATTGGATGTCATACTCACTAAGTATCATAACCCATTTAGCCAATCGGCCTGTTAATGCTGCTTTACTTAGGAGGTATTTGAGGGGATCAATTTTTGCGACCAACATTGTTTGGCGATTGAGCATATAGTGCCAAATTTTCTAAGTAGCAAATACTACTGCAAGACAGGCAAGTTCTATGTTGTTGTAATTCAATTCATATCCTACCAAGGTACGAGTGATGTAGTAGACCGCTCTTTCATGACCTTGATCATCATTTTGTGTGAGAAGAGCTCCTAATGCCGACTGAGTTGCTAAAATGTATAGTATCAATAGTTTTCCATCTGTGGGTGGCATTAAGATAGGTGGAGTGAGCAAATAATCCTTGATTTTTTGAAAAGATTCCTGACATTTAGGTGTCCACACAAATGGTACTCCTTTCTTGAGTAGATGTTGAAATGGGTGTATTTTGTCTTCTAGTTGTACTATGAAATGCCTGATTGACTGTAATCTTCCCTGTAGTGTTCTTAGTTGACCAATGTTGACTAGAGGAGACATTTCTATAATAGCTCTTACCTTCTCTGGATCTACTTCAATGCCTCTTCTAGAAATGATATACCTTAGAAGTTTCCCTGATTTCACTCCAAAGACACATTTCTTTGGATTTAGTCCAATGTTGTAATTCTCTAGCCTCTAGAATATCTTTTCTAGAACCTTCAAATTATTTTCCCGTGTTTTTGATTTAGCTATAATGTCATCTACATAATCTTCCATGAGAGTATGTATAAAGTCATGGAAAATAGTAGTCATTTCCCGTTGATAGGTAGCTCCTATTTTCTTAAGGCCAAAAGGCATAACATTCCAACAATATGTGCCCCATGGACATGTGAAAGCTATCTTGTGTTGGTCTTCAGCTGCGATTTTGATTTGGTTATACCCAGAGAAACCATCCATGAGGGATAGCATCTCGTATCCTATAGTAAGATATACTATCATGTCTATGTTCGACAAAGGGAAGTCGTCTTCAGGACATGCCTTGTTGATGTCTCTAAAGTCTGTGCAAATGTGAATGCCCCCAGTTGGTTTAGTCACTAGCACAAGATTTGATATCCAGTCTACATAATCTATGGTCCTTATGAATCCTACATCTAAGAGTTTCTTGAGTTTTGCTTTGACCAATAGAGCAATCTACGGATGCATTTTTCTTAACTTTTGTTTGACTAGCTTAATACCTAGTTGTAGTGGTAGATGGTGCAATATTAGGTATGGATCTAGCCTAGGCATGTTAGCATACGACCATGCAAATTTTATTTGTCTCTTTTTGAAAAAGTCCTTAAACTCAGGTTTTTCTATCTCTGTTAAAGAAGCTACAAAATATACCATTTGAGGATTCTCTTCTGTACCTATGTTGACTTCAACAGACTCTTCTACTAGCATCGGTGACTTTTCTTATTCAACAGGGAGAATATTTAAACCTCTATCCTTGGGTGCCTCAGAGAGGTTTTTTCCCTTGGATATGTCCTTTATTTTGACTGTTTCTTCATCCAAAGGTGCATTTTGGTTTTCACCTAGGGACTCATCATTTTTATTTTCATTGTCTTTTTTCTTTTTATTCTCATTTTTGCAACTAGAGGTGTAAATAGACTCCCCAAAATATGCTTTGTCGTCCAAGTCTATGGTAAAACTAGCTTTATGGTCCCCTCTAAGTATGCCTTCTTGAAGCCCCATGAACTTAGCTAATTCTTCGTCATTCTCGAATGTATCTAAGACGGGTGTACCTTGTTGATCCCAGTCGATAAGTTTAGGATATATGAGGGGCATGTCATCATCGGAGTTATTGAAGGTGGAAATTGACAAGGTGAGTATAGAATGGTTGACACGGTCACATAATTTTTGGACTAACTCCTTCTTGTTCTTTCTCCTAGGGGTAGGTAATCTCTGATGTGGGACTATTGCAATGGCTAGGTCATTAGAAGATGGTTTGTTAGGTGCCCAAGATGCATGATCAAGGGTTTCCAAATAATACTGTTTAAGCCATTCTTCTTTGGACAAGGACTTCTGATTATGGGGACTAGATGACTTTGGTATAGGCTTTATCTTTAGGTCCAATTCTCCAAATAGAGCATCTATGTTCATGGTACTGGTAGAGGAAAGGGAATCCCATTCACAATCACTTAAGTTGGGAGATTCATCGTAAACTGGGGGAATTAGTTCATGAGATATCTCAATGTCTACACAAGCACTCACTTCCTCTTGAAATGGTGACGAAGTACTAAGAAACCCAATTCTAAGCGGTTGAAACCCTAGCCCTAGGTATTTTAGTCATGGTGAGACAATGATTGGTTTCATCCTTCCATTTTGATGTAGTCCTTACCCACTATGTCCGTCATAGCCTTCATTTTGCATTATCTTAAAGACTTTTCCATATTGGTCCTTAGCTATTTGAATAGACGGCGAGGGGTATTCATTATCTTCCTAGTACAACCAAGAGATAATATCACCTTGGTCCACAACCTCTTCACTTAACTCTCCCCATTTGGTCAATGTCATTGTAGGGGGGACACGAAAATGTGACTACTAACTGTCTTCTATCTGCCTTGGGTAAGCCATATGCCTTAGGTGGAATCAACGTACTGACACAATAGGAGGCCTTCAAGTGATACTCTCCAAAGCCCTTGTCTTGGATCTCAACCTTTGGAGTGGATGATGGTGGTTTGAATGAAATGGACTTAGTGAGATGTGATGGATCAATGTATAGAGATAGAGTGGATGATGAAGCTTCTTGATTAATGGGTACCTGTCGTTGTGGAATTTCCTTTAGGATTGTACAGTATTGAAAAGGAAATGGATCACCATCAATCATGATCTTGGTGCCATTATACGGGAATTTAAGACATTGGTGATACATGGAAGGTACGCCTTTCATTGTGTGTATCGAAGGTCTACCTAACAATAGGTTATAAGGAAGGGTGAGATCCAAGACTTGGAAGCTGGTATTCATGAGTGCAGGGCCAATTCTTATAGGAAGTGTGACAACTCCCTTGGATGATCTTTCCTCATCATCGTAAGCCTTGATGACTATACTATTTGAGGTGTCTATGCATTCTTTTGAGAATCCTAATGCCTTAACCAATTTTAGGGTACACGGGTTCAAACCTACTCCTCCGTCTACCAAGAATCGTCTGACTTTGGTTTGATGGACTAGGACTTCAAGATGTAATGGGTCATTATGATCAGACTTTTCAATTGAGTAATCTTGTTGGGAAAATGTGGCATGATGCGAGTTGGTTAAATATCCCACCATTTCTTTGAAATGATCGACATCTAAATCTATAGGAACACTCGTGTTCTGTAAGGCTTTGTCAAGAATGGCTCGATGCTCAGGTGATAAATTAAACAATTCCAAGATGGATATATGTGCGGGGTTTTGCTTAGTTGATCAAGGAGATTGTATTTAGACTTGGAAGATTGTGTAGGTGGCTCAGAAGAAGGTCTTGGAATAGTTATCTTTGTTCTGCGTGTGTTTACAACACATTCCAGATGCTTTTGAATGATGATGGTATCGACATGTTCATTTGCAGCTCAGAGGTTATATATGGCCTTTCGTTTTCCATAGTCATACTTGGTGTTTGCATAATTGGATGACGGAGAATTCTTGGTTTCCGAAATGGAGGCTTTTCCTTTCGTGTGGTCATGTAATGGGTTTGTCAAGACCTTATGATCATTGTTCTTGGTATTTTTCTGCCCATTGATCTTTGTGGTTCCATTTTCAACAAAGTCTTGTATAATATTCTTCAGTTGGCGACATTGTCATAGGTTGTGTCCTTTTGTTCGATGATAGTCACAAAAAGTGTTATCATCCCACCATGAAGGTTTGAGTTGACCAGGATCATACTCTCTTGGTTCCAAAGGTTTGATGAGATTATGTTTAATCAACTCTTCGAAAACTATCTCGATTGGTTGTCCTAAAGGGGTAAATTAATGTATGGGAAATATCCTTTGCGGTCGTTGTTGCTATAAATTTTGGACATAATTGGCTGTTTGATCTGGAATATTCATCATGTCTTGATTGGGGTTGTGAACTCTAAGTGTGATAACTGGTCCTGTATGTATGTTTTTAGCATCAACAATGTCATCATTCGTAACATTTTTGTTTCTAGGCTAGAATTGTTTTCTATCATTGGGAACATTTTGATGTTGAACCACTGGATTTCTGCCTGGTGCCTTAATTTCTCCTTTGTCTATAAGGCCTTTTTCAAGGATGATACCCTTTTGTACCAAGTCTAGGAATGAAGTACAACAGTGTACCCTTAAGTCACTTCACAGTTTTGGATTGATGTTTTCAAGGAATATCGTGACCTTTTTCTTTTTTGGTATTTCAACTCAACATCTGCTAGCTAGACTTCTCCATCTTTGGAAGAAAGTGGTGAAGGTTTTTCCATCTTCTTGTGTTGTGTGACACAAGGTCTCTATGGTTATTTTGTTGTCTATGTTAAAGGAAAAGTGTTCGACAAACTTCTCAACTAATTCACCCCAGGATCGTATACCATATGGTAATTTAGAAAACCATTCCAGTCCTATCCCGATAAGGGTTCATGGAAATAGTCTCATCAAGTATGTGGGGTCATACGATATGTCCATGCATGCCATTGAGAATTCTCTAATGTGTTCCAAAGGATTCTTCCTCCCATTATACTTAGGCGAATTTGGTATAATGTATCCATGGGGGAAAGGTGTCATATAAAGCGCTTTGTGGAATGGATATTGACATAAATCTTGCACTGAGATAGTTTGTTTGCTTGACATAGACATGTTGTCCATCTGTTGTTGAAGAGTTTGAATTTGGTTTTGGAGAACATCTACTTGTGTCAAGGATATGTTGTTTGCGTTGTTTAGATCAATGTAGGTGTTTTGATATGACATGTTATGTGATGGGTTGTGGTTTGGCAAGGGAATATATCTCGTTAGAATGTTTTGATTTGGTATAGGAATATTTCTTGTCTGAATGTTCTGATTTGGTATGGGAATATTTCCTATCTGAATGTTCTGATTTGGTATAGGAATCCTTCCTATTTGAATGTTCTAATTTGGTATAGGAATATTTCCTATCTGAATGTTCTGAATTGGTATAGGAATTCTCATTCCCACTTTGGATCTCTTACCAGTAGTGTTGGTGCCAAAGGGGTTGGAGGAAGTTGCTCCCGTAATAAATTGTAAACCCTATGTTATGGTGAAAGGGATTGTGCTTACAATTGATGATGTTTGAGTAGATATGCTAGTTGGTATCTTTGCGGTAATTTGGAGAATAGAAACACTTGATGTCATAGTTTGCATTGGTTGAGTAGACTGTGGTTTCAAAGTATGAATATCAAATCCTAGTGGTAGTGTGGCACCTTCTACTAGCAACTTTGCTAGATATCATTGTGGATCATTTTCCAAACACTCATCCATAAAGGATGCAAACTCAGGATCTTGTACAGCGGCGTCTATGTCTTCAACCAAAATTTGTCCATGTGTGTCTCTAGTGACATGTTTTTCAAGCAAAGCTTTGTGTGGTCTCTCACTTCCTGATGGTTGATTTCTGAATGGATTGATAAATTCGTTGGGGTCTGACATTGCTTTATGTTTCTTTTGAGACCTTATTTCGACCATGAAAAGTTGCTCAAACTGGGGTAATGCAGACTATGTCTAAAAATTGATATGACCTATGTCTATGTTTTTTTTTTGGATTTTTTTGAAAATAAGGATGTTGCTAAAGATTTCTAAAATGACGTATTCTAAGATGACATATGGTAGGATGGACAATATGCAAAATCTCAAGTATACTTATGATGGTAAATGATTCTAAGATAGGTATAACCTACCACCTATGGAATAAATGCATGCAATGCTTTGTGTTTGACCAAGGAACCTGATTGTAAGACAAGGACAGTTGACAAGGTGAATTTTCCAAACTAGACTATTGAGCTGAAAAGATTCACTAATAGGACCAAAGTGACTAGGTTCAATGATGAGGAAAAATTGGAACATGAACATATCCAATGACACAGAAAGTTGTTCTATTCGAATATATGCAATTTCCTAGAAAGTATCTAAATGCATGCAACTTAGGATGACTTATGATTAAGATGTATATGACACCTAATAATGCAAGGTTTTGAGAAAATTATTTTCAGTTTCTGTCCAAGGTTGATCTTTAGAAATAGAAGTGAAAATGACAGTGATGTTTTGGACTTAGTTTGTGGTTTTCAAACTTTTCTGTTGACAGTCAAATGCAGTTCACCTAATAGTTGTGGTTCTATTTTTGACAGATGCGGTTTAGCATGCACATGTGGTGATTTGACTAAAACCTCATTTCGGATATTGCATAATTTTGACTTTTTGACAGATGCGGTTTGCAATACGCTTGCGGTTTTTTGATAGATGTGGTTTTTGTTATGACAAATGTAGTTTTTCAATATGCATGCGGTGATAAATTTGGACTCTGCAAATCTAAAATTTGTGACAGACACTTGCGGCTTGAAAATTGATAGATACGGCTTGCATGTACACATGTGACTCAAAATTTTACACCTACGGCTCGTAATATGTAGACTATGAAATTGAAATTTTTGACAGACACATGCAGCGTTTCCCCTAACAAATGTGACTCGCTAAGATAGATGCGGTGCGAAAAATGACAATTGCGACTCACTTTGTTTGAAAGCTGTAGTTTTCTAAAAGTTGTTTTGACTGACTCCATTTGTTGACCAAGATTTTTGATGAATACAGCAAACACAGGCACATAAATCAATGTATTTTCAGTTTGTGATGATAGAACTGTTAAGACCTGAAAACATTTACAACCTAGGCTTTTTGGACAATATTTACTGAATTCTTACTTGGATTTCTCTAGCTACACATATTTATGGTGGATGACTAGTAGCTTGACCCCACTGGCTCCCCTCCACAGAACTCACTTATATGAGGCATCCAAGCTACTATACCCATGAAACTCCCATGGCATACATCTCATCTCCACACATAAATCATAAGAATGTAAGATGGCTGCATAGGGCCAACCCTGTTGCACCAACAAATAGGTAGGATTTTGGTAAACTACAACATGGTATTTAGTAATGGAATTCCATTCGTGGGGTGCTATTCAGCTTGGCGAGAGACCATTTTTTCCCTTCTCGTCAGAATAGTGAGCGTGATTTCTGGGGTTTCTCCCAGAAATCCATTTTATATGCTGGGTGGAAGTTGCTAGCTAAAGCGTATTACCGGTCTGAGTCATCTTAGGGTGAGTACTTTTTCCCACCAAGACAGGCCCAATTTCTAGAGTCACTAACCATTTCTCTTACACCCAGGATCGTATGACTATGCAAGAGGAGAGGATACTCCGATATACCGAATCGTAAAGGGTGACAAATATGTGATTTCGCACCAAAAAAAGAAAACATTGATTCTTTTTATTCCAAATGACAGTTATTTATCTACCAAATAGAAAGCTTGCTAAATAAATAAAAACAAAGGCATTAGGTCCTACATGCAAACTGATAAGTAGTTCATTGTTTTTGTCTTCGGCTTTCATCCTGCAGAAAAGTTATGGTTTTGGTTTTTATTGTCTTTTATGCTTCGTCCTACAAAAACTAGGTTATTCTCCCTTAACACAACTGCTAACAAACATTAGCAAAAAATGAAATATGATGAAAAATGAAAAAGGAAAACGTAGATGTATGAAAGTTTAAAAAAATGGAAAAAACTTTACCAAACAGATGCAGCTTTTGGAGCCATAGATGCGGCGTGGGTTTGAAAAACGAATGTGTTTCATGATGACAATCGGTCGTGGGTCGAAATATTGACAATCAGATGTAGTTCAGGGTTTCTCAGATGTGGTGCAGAATGACAAATGCGGTGCTAGTTTTAGCAGATGCAGCTTGTAAGTACAGATGCATTGTTTAGTTAAGCAAATGTGGCTCATAGATATAGATGCATCACTGTGTTGAACATATGCGGTGTGTCGAACGATAATCTGCAAAATAAAAAAAATAGAAGGATGGAAAGATGAAAAGATGTGCGAATTGTAGTCGTGTTCATGTCGGGTTCACCAAATGTAACATAGAATAAAATCTGGATATGATCTACAACTAGAATAGACGATGTTAATCCTAATCTAAATCAATATTAATCTAAGTCAAACAACAAAGAACGAAACAAGTAAATGAACATGAAATAACTAAACAAATCAATTGGAAAGTTCTCACCGAATATGCATTCACTCCTTCAAATTATCTCAATTTCTCTTCTCCATTTTTCCTTTTCAGTATTCTTGCCCTCAGATTTTCAGTATTGATGCAAGCATAACCTTGTTGAATGTCTAAGGAAAATATTGAAGATAAGTTTCTTCTCAAAAGTGTATGATTTTGGGAGGAGGAATAATAATAATGACAGGTCATTTTATAGATTTTTGTTTTTTGAACGATCAGTTTAGATTGAAAGAGATATCGACGGATGAGATTGATGAATGTCATGCGATGTGAGTTCTGTGTCAGATAGAATGTGAGTTAGAACATGAGTCAGAAAAGGCTATAGGATATAGATTAAGTTAGAATGATAACTTAATCTTGTGTCAAGACTGTTCAAAAATAGAAAGACCAAGAGTTCAAGATCTTAATCTTCAGTTAAGAGTCTTCAAAAATAGAAGAAATAGACTTTGAATGTCAAAGACAAAGTTAGAACTCAAAGAATAATGCATTCCAATGCAAATATGAGTTAATTAAATAAAGATATTTAATTAATAAACAGATCATGCATATGAGTTAGAACTAATTAACTAACTAGTTGTGACAGAGAGGCTTCTCACAGAGACAAACAAGTGTTTAATCTAAAGATAACTGGCGAACTAAAAATAGATCTTGAGTCAGAAGGTGAGTGAATGATTAGTCAACTAAACAATAGAAGAATGTGACATAAATGATTTAAACATGAATTAAATGTTAATTTGATTCAACATTCAAAAATCAAATGAATTTAATCAAATAAATAAAGATAATTTATTTAATTTGACTGTTGTAAAGGTGGAATTGAATAAATTAAATAATAAATATTTAATTATAGTTGAAGTATGACAAAGGGGGTAATTAAATAATAAATATTTGATTAAGAAGGAGGAATTAATTAGCTAGCAACATAATTAAATAAATATGATTTATTTAATTAATCAAGTTGAATAAAGGTCAAAATGGATTAATGAATTAATTAAAAGGGGTATTTAATTAATAAAGGAAATATGTGTTAGAAAAGGGTAATTAAATAATAACATTATTTAATTATGACCATGGATAATAGAAAATTATGTCGAATGTGGTGTTTGTAGGCCTAGACCAATTTTCGGTGTCTATAGTATCAATTCTCAAGGTGTGAATATTTGAGGTTGCATTGATTTCATTGAAGCTTCAAGAATCAATATAGAGTAATAATTCATGAATGCAACCTTGTTTACAATGATCTCCAAGCTGGAAAGAGCAATCCATAATGAAAAATTATAAGAGGGCAGCCATTAAAGCTACAAGAATAGACTATCAAGACAATGTCAGGTCTGTGAAAGATACATAGGTAGTCAACAAGACCATGTGATAAGAATAATTATCAAGTAAAAGAGCATAGCTTCTTGATGCATTAATGAGTGGGGGGATTTTTGATGTGAAGTCATGAAAGAATGAGGATGCACATTGGCTATGGAACAAATTGAAATAATATATGAATACCAAATGTGAAATTCAGTATGGAGGTTGAAAATATATTTGACTCATCCTTCTTACATTAAATTTTTTTAGAGCTTTCTACTCTAGACACATATTCATTAAGACTGTATCTTGATGCTCACCATGTCACTTATAAAAAAACACCAGTGTATTTCAAGAGGTCTCTGGTAATAATAAAGGTTCACATTTGGCACAAATAGAAGATAGTTTATCAACCCAATTTTCAATAGAAGAGGAAAAGATGAATAGAAATATAAAACTATTTCCCCTTTTGGAGAGGTAGATAATATATGAAATCGGGTGCATGGTCTTGTTCTCAGCTAAGGAGACTCACATCACAAATCGAAGTGGTAAAGAAGGGGATTTACTCTAAATATAATTTGGAGCTGGAGAAAGAGTAAAAGATGCCATGATATCACTAGGAGAAGCTTGCTATTGCATTTGGGCTTATGAACAAGCCCTTGAAAAACCAATTTGATAATATGTTGTTGGTGCTACTTTTGTTATTTGCTTTGTTAAACAAAGAAAGGATAAAATGGATCAAAGTTTACAAAGAGTAGAATGTTAAGGAGGGGATATAAAGATACACAAATAGATGCAGAGATTCCTTCATATTTTTGGAAAAGTGCAAATAATGAAGTTGCGACCATGACCCAGGAGAATTTAAAACATCAAGCATGAGGAAGAAACGCATAAAATAATGATTTATTTCCATTTTCCATCCAAATAGAGTTTGAAACAAGCAATGTATTTACTGATGATAGTGGAAATGGAAATATTTCTATAGAAAATGCTTACAAGAAGTATGGAGGTGTTGAATTCTTGCAGGAAATTTCCAAGCAACCATCAAAGCTCCAAAACCTAGTTACAACATGGCGGCGCCCTCCAAGTTCAAAAAAAAATGAAGGTGAATAGTGGGTAATGATTTAGGGCTCCAAAATATTTTGATGCTTTTTACATATTTTCCCTAATTCGAGTGGGAATGTTTTTTTTTAACTTTGTTTTAACAAATCATTTCACTCAAATAATGTCATGGTCAAAACTTTAGGTTGAGAACCCTAATCATCGTATGTTTTCCTTGCCCTTTAAATTAAAAATTATCATTCCATCTTAATTTTCCATGGTAATGGCACCAAAGCATTAAGGCATGTGTAGATATATGTTGCATGGAGGATTCAGCTAGGTCGTGATCTTAAGTCAAGTGACCTTGTTGTGTGGAGAGCCAAGAGATTGAAATTATTTTGGGAGTCACAAGAATAATGATATTATTTAAATGTGAAAAAATGTAATTGAATATTTAAGGTAGTCATACCTTAATAGTTAAATGTTCACTTATGCTTACATTTTGCATGTTTTATAAAACATAGAGTAACAATGTATTTAAATACTAAAAGTATTATTACTTTTAATATTTAGCATGCAACATGTAAATCAAGACTAGTACACTTTAAATATTAAAATAATCATTTCAATTACTTTTAATATTTAATCAAATAGTTACTCTCATCCCCAAAATCATACAAAGTGACATAAGGTCAAGTGGAGTAAACAGTGGAGTTTTCAAGACATAGAGTTCAGTTTGTAGTAGTGGCAGGCCCTCTTTTTCCATACTTTCTCTTTTGCTCGTGAGATGCTTGTTTTTCTCACTTTCAGTTCACATGGAGTTTCTTTTTTTGGATGCTTTATGCATGCCTTTATTGTATATATTGGAAAAAAAAAAAATTCCTTTATTTCTTATTTTTCATCTCTTTTGGCTTACCTTTTATAGAGAGACAAATATTTGTAACTCAAATTTTACAAAAATATAGTTTTTATAGTATTACAGGTTAATCATGTTTGTAGTTTGCATATGAATTCCTTCTGATTTTCAGTATTATATAGTTTTTCCTTCAAGATTTTAGGTGTCGCCATTGTGTTGGATTTGATCGAGAGATTATTGTGTTTCATTTTAGAATCTATAATCTTTTTGTCTTTTTTATAAATGTATGCATGTAGTTATGCTTAAGTTCGCGGGTTATACATTGTGCATATGATTACCTTATATTTTGGTTGTGAAAATAGAGTTTTCCTTCAAAAAGATATTTTGTCAAAGCCTTTGTATAAAACATTCAAGTGTTTAAGTTGTCATATTTCATTGTGCAAATAAAAATATTGATAATTCATCTGTGATTCAGGTTGCAGATCAAGTTTCATTTATTAGGTGCATCACCATTATTTCATTTTTTTAGTTTATGCATTCAATTAGATCCTTTCTTCCCTTTTACAAACAAGTTACACATAATCATTCAAATATCATAAAGGAAGTCGGCCTAGAATCCGAAGGTCTAGTTCCGTATAGGGTACCCACAACCTGGAATTAGTCTAATGTTACATGGGATTGCAGAGCTTTCTAGCTTTGGATGCGGGTGTAAATCCCTATGATAACAGTTTTTGGCATGCTTGGTGGGACTCTGAAGCACACTTCAGAGAAAGAATAATTCAAAGTTGCAGGCTTCTATTCTAGTATATATAGCAGTGTATCTTACCTTTCAGTGGTTATTTATACCTAGCAACTCTGAACACGTCTACTAGTTTCAACAAGTCTGGTGCTGGTATGTTTCAAATATAGATTTTTTCTAATTTTCAACATATGTATGAGTATACATGACATATTTTCATGAATATCATGTATACCCACCACCATATGATGATAATATTGGTCATGAAATCTCTTATAAGCTATAACCAAACAACCAGCAAGTTTTTCATTCTTACCATCCTCCTACTCGTGCTCATACTTTTTATCAACCCTTCTATGCTCAAGATCAATCCCAAGACCACCATTTTTCTAGAAATCAACAGATCAGTCCTTATGATAAGCTTCAAAAGTTTCAAAGTTTTTAGGATAAGCTCAAACAAATTCACAATCCTGATTTAAGGTTGAAGATAAGGAACATGTTTCTTGGAGAACAGTTTAAACAGAGTGAGTTGAATGTGCAACAAGAATAGTTGTTTTGTCCAGAATATGATTGCTCATAGGATTATAACTATGAATGCCAACAAGAACATGATTTATAGTAGAAATAGGAAGAGTATCAAGCTTATCTTCAAGATCAAAAATACGAGATGCAAAGGAGGAAATAGTAGAAAAGATGCAAAAAAGAGGCTTAAACTTGCCAAACAGGAGGTTCCCAAGGTTAAAATTCTAAATTTCAGTCAAGGTGAGTCTCCTAAATCTTCCCAAGTTGAAGTTCCAAGTTTTACAATCTTCCCTTCATTTCAAGAGTCTCTTATTAAGCCATAAACAAGCCTAGCTCTTAGTTTTCCAAATCCATTTTTTGGAGAAGGTATTCCTACATTCAAAACACTATGTTTCATACAAGAGGAATCTATCCTTGAGTAGGTTCACCCTATAATTTCTCAAGAACAACCTTTTCCCATGCTTGTTCAGCCTAAAAAACCTCAAGAAAATTAGATTTCTTGTTCAAATATAATGAACCCATCCATGAATACACCCATTGACATGTTGGTCTTTCAAGAAAATTAGATTACCAAGGGTGAAAAAGAGGTGCTTCTAGGGAATGAAACAAAAATTTTAATTGTTGATATGTTTGAACAAGAGCTTAAAAATGATAAATCAGATGTGATAACAAAGGTAAATGAGGTTGTAGATAAAGAGTAGAAGGATATAGATCAACAAATAATTGATAGTTCTCATAATCTAATTGATTTATTTGATGAATTGCCACTATTTGTGAATGAAAAAGAGAGTGAAATTCAAATCACAACCACATCAACTTTAGTACAATAGGAAGAGTCTCAAGACTTTGGTGTTTTGACATCTTAGTGGAGCTGTAATAATGTAAAAATGAGGATGAAGATGACCTTTTTGGGATGATCTAGAGTCAATTATTTTGAATTTAGAGATCAAATAATCATATTTTGAAGAGAAAAAGGTGGGACAACAACATGATGAAATAAAGCAATTTGGCAAGGTACATTTCCAAGAAGAGACAAATGAAAGCAATCATGTTTCAAAAAGTCAAAATTTTGATTCACAAACAAAGGTTGTTCATGTAGAGAAAGAAAAGCATCGAATCAAAGATTTTGAAGGTATGATCTTTGAAGACCATCATGAAAAATATTTAGAGCATACTTCCTATGATAAGGTTGATCATGATACAAAATTATTTGCAAGCATCATTGAGGTTTTTTTCTCTAACATTGTTGACAACTTAGCATCTTTCAAGAAAAAGGATGGTGATCAGCATGATCAAGTGACCAAAGAGGTTGTGGTTGAAGAAACAACACATGAGAAAGAAACCAACAAAAAGAGTCCTCAGTTCAATATGTCAATAGGATGCCCAATCAGGCATCTGTCCATAAAAATCAAATCAAGAGATTGAGATTAAAGGACAACATGGCAAACTTGCTCATTCATTCCGAATCAGCAGTTTGGTTGATGAAAATCAGAGGATGAGTGAGTTTGTTTATATTCTCCATGAGGAATTACAACAGTTGATTGAATATATTTTTGTGCTTCATCTAATTACATTTGTTGATAAGCATGTGAATCAACATTTATTATTAAGGAAGGGCAACTATTTCTCACAACCAGTGAATGGTCATGTCTGAAAACTACCACTGTTGGGTAGTGTAGGGTAGGATAGATGTTTTCCTTCAATAAGTACTCATTGCATGCTAGTTTCATTTCAGTTTTTTCTTTCAATAACTGCAGATGCTACATAGTTTTTGACTCTGTCTTAAATAGAGTTATGGTAGTTTCTTTTAGTTTTGTATACAATCGAGTTACATAAGTCAAGAGTTTGAGAAAGTCAAGGAATGGACTCCATGCCCAATGGATATACAAGGCAATTGATCTGACATGCTTAGCAGGAAAGCACTTAGCAGAGGTCACCAAATTGTTACCTATTTTTAGCTTCAGCTGAAAATAGGTAGAGCTAAATTGCAAATTCAAGCCAAAAGGTACACAAGATATTCAAAAATTTCTACTAAGTATTCGTTATTGTGCAATGATTGATTACAAAGTGAATTTAAGTTATATTATGCAAGAAAATTTCAAAATAATATCATGAAATTTCATAGTTTTCTTTTATTCATAATGTAAAAATGAAGTCCCACAGAAGTTGTGGGAGTAGCTTGATCTGATCAATAAGAGCCTATGGTAAATGCATAACAGAGACAAGATATAAATATGAAGATAAAATTAAGTATAAGGAAAAGGGTGATTTTCATTGCTTGGGATGACGAATCATTACAATTGTCTTGAGTCTTTGAAATCTTTGTCTTCAATCCAGCTTCAATGCATCCAACTCCAACTCCAGCCTTTAAAGCACCTGTAAAATTGTTGAAGTGTCACGATGGAGAAATGAAGAATCATAAATTTCCTCATAAACACATACCAATAAAAATATAACTTGTGTCCTATCATGCATTTATCACACAGTCAAAGTCACCAGAAAGCAGATATTCCAAGAGCACAATGATTCATTGGCAACTTTCAACGTCAGTTTTCTTTGCTAACAGTTTGTTTAGTGTGAGGAACAGGTACAATCAGATCATTTAAAGCAATATACAGTGTTATTTGTGGTAGAAAATGTGGCTCCCATGAGGGTTGAGCCCATAAAATAACACTAAAAAAAGAAACAAATAGTACTCATGATCAACCACCATAAAGTAAATGAAATTTAAAGACTCATATGCATTAAGGAAACAATCATGATTCAAAGATCTACAAAGCATAAAACAACAACATGATATGAAGATAGTCAACATTCACTGATAACATGGTCACAAAGAAATATTCATATCATAATGATATGGTATCAATTCTGAAGGTGTGGATATTTGAGGCTGCATTGATTTCATTGAAGCTTCAGGAATCAATATAGAGTAATAATTGATGAATGCAACCTTGTTTACAATGATCTCCAAGTTGGAAAGAGCAGTCCATAATGAACAATTATAAGAGGGTAGTCATTAAAGCTACAAGAATAGACTATCAAGACAATGTCAGGTCTGTGAAAGCTACATAGGCAGTCAACAAGACCATCCAATAAGAATAATTATCAAGTAAAAGAGCATAGCTTCTTGATGCATTAATGAGCAAGGGGCTATTTGATGTGAAGTCATGAAAGAATGAGGATGCACATTGGTTGTGGCACAAATTGAAATAATATATGAATACCAAATGTGAAATTCAGTATAGAGGTTGAAAATATATTTGACTCATCCTTCTTACATTTTTTTTTTTTAAAGCTTTCTACTCTAGACACATCTTCATCAAGACTGTATCTTGATGCTCACCATGTCACTTATAAAAAAAAAAAAACTAGTGTATTTGAAGAGGTCTCTGGTAATAATAAAGGTTCACATTTGGCACAAATAGAAGACAGTTTATCTACCAAATTTTCAATAGAAGAGGAAAAGATGAATAGAAATATAAAACCGTTTCCCCTTTTGGAGAGGTAGATAATATATGAAATCGGGTGCATGGTCTTGTTTTCAATTGAGGAGACTCACAACACAAATCGAAGTGGTAAAGAAGGGGATTTACTCTATTTAGAACTTGGAGCTGGAGAAAGAGTAAAATATTCCATGATATCACCAGGAGAAGCTTGTTATTGTATTTGGGCTTATGAACAAGCCCTTGAAAAACCCATTTGATTAATGTTGTTGGTGCTACTTTTGCTATTTGCTTTGTTAAATAAAGCAAGGATAGCATGGAACAAAGTTTATAAAGAGTAGAATGTTAAGGAGGATATATAAAGATACACAAATAGATGTAGAGATGCCTTCATATTTTTAGAAAAGTGCAAACAATGAAGTTGCGGCCATGACCCAGAAGAAATTAAAACATTAGGCATGAGGAAGAAACATAGAAAATAATTATTTCTTGCCATTTTCCATCCAAGTAGAGTTCGAAACAAGAAATGTATTTACTGATGATAGTGGAAATGGAAACATTTCTACAGAAAATGCTTACCAGTAGTATGGAGGTGTTGAATTCTTGCAGGAAATCTCCAAGCAGCCATCAAAGCTCCAAAATCTAGTTGCAGCATGGCGGCACCCTCCAAGTTAAAAAAAAAAATGAATGTGAATAGTGGGTAATGATTTAGGGCTCCAAAATATTTCAGTGCTTTTTACATATTTTCCCTAATTCGAGTGGGAATGTTTTTTTTTTTTCCTTTGTTTTAACATATCATTTCACTCAAATAATGTCGTGGTCAAAAATTTAGGTTGAGAACCCTAATCATTGTATGTTTTCCTTGCCCTTTATATTAAACATTATCATTCCATCTTAATTTTCCATGGTATTGACTCTTAAGTCAATCAAATTAATAATGCAAAATACTCATGGGTTGATAATGGCACCAAAGCATTAAGGAATGTGTAGATATATGTTGCATGGAGGAGTTAGCTAGGTCATGATCTTAAGTCAAGTGACCTTGTTGTGTGAAGATACGAGAGATTGAAATTATTTTGGGAGTCATAAGAATAATGATATTATTTAAAATTGAACAAATATAATTGAATATTTAAGGTAGTCATACCTTAATAGTTAAACGTTCACTTATGCTTACATTTTGCAAGTTTTTTAAAACATGGAGTAACAATGTATTTAAATATTAAAAGTATTATTACTTTTAATATTTAGCATGCAGCATGTAAATCAAGACTAGTACACTTCAAATATTAAAATAATCACTTTGATTGATTTTAATATTTAATCAAATAGTTACTCTCATCCCCAAAATCATGCGGAGTGACACAAGGTTAAGTGGAGTAAATAGTGGAGTTTTCAATCCAATCATTAGTTAAACTTCAGTTTTCGATGCCTTATCTTCATGTGCATGGAGAGGTGGAGTTTTCAAGACACAAAGTTCAGTTTGCAGTAGTGGTGGGTGCTCTTTTTCCATAGTTTCTCTTTTTCTTGTGAGATGCTTATTTTTCTCACTTTCAGTTCACATGGAGTTTCATTTTTTGGATGCTTTATGCATGCCTTTATTGTATATATTGGAAAAAAAAAAATCTTTTTCCTTTAGTTCTTATTTTTCATCTCTTTTGGCATACCTTTTGTAGAGAGAAAGATTTGTAACTCAACTTTTACATTAATACACTTTTTACAGCATTACAGGTTAATCATGTTTGTAGTTTGCTTATGAATTCCTTCTGATTTTTAGTATTATGTAGTTTTTCCTTCAAGATTCCAAGCGTTTTCATTGTGTTGGATTCGATCAAGAGATTATTGTGTTTCAATTCAGAACCTCTAATCTTTATGTCTCTTTCATAAATTTATGCATTTAGTTTTGCTTAAGTTCATGGGTTATACATTGTGCATATGATTACCTTATATTTTGGTTGTGAAAACAGAGTTTTCCTTCGAAAATATATTATGTCAAAGCCTTTGTATGAAACATTCAAGTGTTTAAGTTGTCATATTTAGTTGTGCAAATAAAAATATTGATAAGTCATCTATGAGTCAGGTTGCAGATCAAGTTTCAATTATTAGGTGCATCACCATTATTTCATTTTAAGTTTACTTTAAGCATTCAATTAGATCATTTCTTCCATTTTCCAAACAAGTTACACATAATCATTCAAATATTGTAAAGGAAGCTAGTCTAGAAACTGAAGGTCTAGTTCTGTATAGGGTACCCACAACCTGGAATTAGTCCAATAATACATGGGATTGCAGAGGTTTCCAGCTTTACATGTGGGTGTAAATCCTTGTGATAACGACTATGACAAGAGAATCAAAGATAGAAGCTTTCAAGTTGGTGACTTAGTCCTCAAGGAGAATTAGAAGATACAATTGACTCAAGATGGAAAGGGTAAATTTGAACCTTACTGGTTAGGTTCATTCATCATAACAATAAGTTATGACTTTGGGGCATATCAGTTGGCTACTCTCGAAGGAGAAACTCTAGCCAAATTGTTGAAAAACAACCACCTCATAAATTTATATACATGAAATGTGTCAGAATACTCAAGGTAAAAGGGTACAAATCCAAAAAAAATGGAAAAAATACAAAAATACAAAAAAATAAAAATCAAATAGCAAGAAAAATAGTAAAGATAAATAAAATATTCTTTGAGTGAAAACCACTTTGTGGCACTCCTAGAATAGGTACCATAGTGAAAACCTGGTAAACATGTGCTATGTATGAATAGAACATACATTATTATCTATCAACACTTTTTCACAGTATCCACCCATCCATTTCATGAATCATGTGTCCAACCATGGCTTTTCACTGATTAGGGTAAGTCATTTTATTGGGGGAAACTTCCCGAAGCTAGTCATGATTTAGATCTGGTAAAAAGTCAATCAAGGTCATAAAAAAATGAAATTAAAAAACACTAGAAAACAAAAAAAGTCAAAAACATGTAGAAAATATCAAAACAAAACAACATCGTTGGGTTATTCCTTCACTCAAATAGTCTAAGATATCAAAATTTTCTTGAACCTCATAGCTAGTTCAAGTGAATTTCCCACAACATATCCTCAAGACATAGAAACAGGATATGAATCCATTATATCGATGTTGTTTACCCAAAAATAGTTCATCCTTTGAGTCAAATAGTCGAACTATGTGGTCTCTACATGTACAACATAGGCAAGGATTTTTAGCCCCCGAGAGCCTAGGTCAGTCCCCTTAGGTTTCCAACATGCTTTATTTCAACTTAGTCAAAAAATTCATAATCCCAGAAACATATACAATATACAAAATCCAAAAAAACATTCATAAAATGAAAAAGGTCAAACCAAGTGAAATATGAGCCTCTGCGTGTACAATGTAGGAAAGTCTTATCTTTGATGAGTCCCTAAGGCCCTAGGTTAGTTCCCTAAAAACAAGACAAAAACATCATAAAAACTTGGAAAAAAAATGCATCCCATCATCAGACATCCACAATAAATGTTTCATCCATAATAAACAAATCATCCCAATCATCCTTTGACAAAACAAACAAATGAGCAAAGCAAACATCAACAACTAGAACTTTCAAGAAAAAAAAATTGCATTAGAGTTGACTATAAATAGATGAAAACAATGCTAAAAGTATCAACTACCTATCTTTTTAAACAAGTCCCAACAACATCCTGATATATTCCTTAACGGATCCATTCCTACGATAGACATGATCAACAATGGATAATATCCCCACCCTAAACAGATATGGCAAGTGATACTACAACTTTTTTTTTATCTTTTTGTGGTCATAGTTTTGTGATTTATTTTATTGAATGATTCCCAGAATCTCTCAAGGATGTCCAAAAGGATTTAGAGATGAAGGAATGGGGGAAATTGAGCGTCATTTCAATTTGTTATTTGTAATATATTTTTGTAATATTACCATGGAGAATAATTGCTTTATTGATTATGGATGTTGTATTAAAGAAATTTGTGAAGCAGTTACATGTTAGGTGTTTTATACCTCTTGTGTAACTGGTCCAAATTTTTTTCACACAATCCCCCTATACATTAAACAAATTTTCCGTATGTCTGGTATGAACAAAGATACTCTTTGTTTGTAGAGTCAAAATCCATGCAATAAATACAAATTCACCTTGGTAATTCATATCCTGTTGCATCGTATCTATTTGCTACATCAAAGAGGATTGTTCAAATACTGAAGTATCTAAAGTGAAGAAAAGTCACATCATCAATTCTATCCATCATCATATTTCTACTAACTAACTAACAAAACATCATCATATTTCTTCTAATTAACATCATTTTTCTATCTATCATCATATTTCTTCTAATTAACATCATTTTTCTATCTATCATCATAATTATTCTAAATTAACATTCATCTCGCATAGCACATCATTAGTACCATATCCATTCTAAATCCACAAATGTTATCAATACATATCATGATGATAATAAACCAATTAAAAACATCATCTAACATGTATATGGCATTCATCTATCAACATCCATCACATAATAAAATGAGACAAAGTATGATTCCTACATCTACATCATATCCATACATCAATAAGGCACAAAAACACATATACACTTACATCATCATATATCACCATCACATAAACATAAAATGAGGTAAAATCAAAGAAGGTATATCTCATATATATTATCATCAAAAAAGAATATGTCATAAGTACATTCGCAATGACACAAGTGTGATAAGAAAATAAAATATCATAACATATATACGAGGTCTCGAATGGACCAAGGAATATATATAACACATGTCTACAAAATACCTCTGCACCATGAAACAACATGGAGATCAAGTATCAAAAATTAAAAAAATCCCAGCAAAACAGATAAAACACTACTGAAAACTCAAATGATCTGGTTATCTCACAGAATGATCACCTACACTGCCATCACCATCGCCATCGCTTGTAGCACTAGGATCCCCAAACCATGGACACCGAGAGGCCCTAGGAATGGTAGCATCGTATAAAGTCATATAATAGGTAGATGCCTATAGATACCTATCTCGCTCACCTAGCATACCATCATGCTCTTCCTAGAGAGTATCTCTCTCTACTATCAATAATAGTACTTGAGCCTCTGCAACATGTCATCTACCAATATCACTCTCTCAATCTGCCCGAAGATAATCTCTCTCTGTTGTTAGTAATACTACCTGAGCCTCTACCACATGCAGTCTACCAATCACTCTATCTCACTCAACCCTTAGAGTGTCTACCAAAGCCTCTGTAGCCTGTCACTGTACAATCTCTACATCTCTATCCAAAGTCATTTGAGCTAGCAACAAGTCAACATACCTAGCTGGTGGAGGAGGATTTGGAACCTATCTCATACCTTGTGCAAGAGGCACCCACTCATCCTAAATATGCTCTACCTCATCACATCGAGCTTGACCCAACTACTCTACAAGAACCTCAGCACATTGTCACTCCCCACGATGACCTATGATACCTGCTCTACCCATAATAGGATCACCTCTAGAATCAGTAAGCCTCAAAGGCCTATGTCATGTCCACCACTCCTCATAATCACAAGTAGTACCTAGATCTGCCACTCCAAATGACCAAACCCAACCAACTAAGGTAAGTGCTGCAAATCAGCAATAACAGTATTTGCATCAACTTGGATACCCCATACATGTACCTCTCAACAAGTACTACCAAACCGAGCCTCATATGCATCAAGAATCTGCCCATGTCTCTCACCAAACTAGCGATAGGCTCGGTTGGGTAGATAATTCTCTATCATAGATGATGAATGGCCAAGCAACCAATGGGTCTATCAGCAGTACACAAGATGATCCACATCCTTTGAAAAAACCTCGTAGCTCATGTAAGGTGTCCACACAAAACCAAGCATCTCATCAAACACATGACACCAATAATGTAGGTCCCTAGGCAAAGTGTATTGCATAAAATCTCCATAACGATAACAGTATGGATCACCTAGAGAATGATCCTGAATCCCATCAGGATGAGTCACTGAAATATGCTCCCATGCCCAAACATGCACAAGGGATACACCTGCAAACAATGGCCACCTACCCCGATACACCACCTCATGCATATCTCAGTAAATATGGGCAAGAAAATAGGCATCCTAGGCATATCTTATACCATGATATAGCATACTCTAAATACATACACCTCAACCCACTACAAACTATTGATCTCATCTATTAGGAACAAATAATCCTAATACCAAGCCACAAAGGACAAGAATGATGGGGTTTGCGCTATCTAAAAAATTAGATAAATCAATCTCTACATCACAAACATCCACATGTGCCGCACCTAAAAAATGTTGCATAGCACGAGAATCTCATTGAATCTAGTACGTAACAAGCTCACCATGAATAGGAAGATGAAGATCCTCCACACATCCATCAGAGTAATGGTTGCCTCCCCTATAGGCAAATGAAAAGAGAACGTCTCAGAGTGTCACCTCTCCATGAGAGCAGTCAACATCATCATATGAGTCCTGATAAAAGGCATGTAAAAAATATGATGCAATACCATGGCATCAAGAAAGTCTCACTCCAATGCACCAAACTAGGAAATCTGATCAAACAAGTGATGAGGATGTCTCTCTCTTGTCATAAGCAATCGGAGATTCACCTACAAATGATATAAACCAAGACATTAAGGTTTCACTCTAAACATGCAAACCAACACAAAATGACATAAGCATGGTGACAAATGACATGTTTGACGGTAAACAAACATGAGCTAGGGTTTAGAACATAGGCATGGTAAAAAAATGAAAAGTTTGATGGTGAACGAACATGAGCTAGGGTACATTCATGAGATTAAACAAACACAAGCTAAGGTTTCACTCTAAAACACGCAAAGCAACACAAAATGACACAAGCATGATGACAAATGACATTTATAATGATAGTCAGACACATGCTAGAGTTTAAAACAAAGATAAGTGGAAAATGACAAATGGAGAGTTAATTACTAGGTTCTAACACAAATTCTCAATAAAAGCTAGATAAAAGCGCCATTTTAGGACAAAAGCATAGTTTTAGGCCAATTGCAAAACAAATTGGGCATAGTTTCCTGACAAGTGCACCGTTTTAGGATAAATATGTAGTTTTAGAACAAATTCTCATAAAAAATGCACCAATTTAGGACAATTGCATAGTTTTTGGAAAAATGCACAAAAGTCACTTGATAAATGCACCAAAACTGAGACAACTACACGGGAATATTAAAATGAGCACATTTGTTTGACAGAGCTTCGCACACACAAAACTAGAATGAAAACATGATTAAAATGAAGGGCAAAAAGGTACATACCGGGCCACCAATGCCTGAAGGCCATCTATACTCCCGAATGAGCTCAAAATGATGTGAAGCAACCTCAAATCTCAATATTCTCCCTCAACAACTAACAAAATGTGGAATCTAGAGACAAGAATTAGCAAAAGGAACAAGCACAAATGACCCAATTTGAAGACAAAATTGACTATATAACACCTCAATAAAACCCTAATTTCATTTAGGAAACCCTAATTACACCTAGGGAACCTTCCTACTTTCAAAAATGAATCTCTAAAAACATCAAAAAATGAGAAATGACGCACATTAACATCGAATATTTCATCCAAACACATCGAAACGACAATACAATATTGTCAAGAGCTTGACCTCAAGGCTTGAAATTTTCGATCAACCTCTTGAGGGGGAAATGTGGAGTCCTACCATCATTTCCACTGAACACTGGGGCATAATTTTTTTTCAAAAACTTAATCTTAAAAATAGAATCTTTGAAAAAAAGCAATGAATACTTTGTATCAAAGAGGGGCAAAATGTAGACATGTTAAATTGACTTGACACCTATCACACAACCACGAATGACATCAAATAGCACCGAACGACATCAAACAACATTGAATGATCAAACAGCACTGAACAACATCAAAAAACCTCAAATAACATCAAATGATATGGAACATCATCTTCGATCACCCCATAACACTTTGGAATGACTCAAAATCATTTTGTAACTTCAAAATGACTCAGAATCATCTCATAACACTTCAGAATGACTCATAATCATCTTGTAACACCTTAGAATGACTCAGAATCATCTCGTAACACATCAGAATGACTCAGAATCATCTCATAAAACCTCAAAATGACTCAGAATCATCTCGTAACACCTTAGAATGACTTGGAATCATCTCGAAACATCTCAGAATGACTCAAAGTCATCCCATAACACTTTGGAATGACTCAGAATCATCCTATAACACTTCAGAATAACTCAGAATCATCCTAAAGCATATTAGAACAACTTAGAATCATCCCATAATGTCTCAGAAAATCTTGAAATCATCTCATAACACTTTGGAATAACTCAGAATCATCTTGAAACATCTCAAAACAACTCAAAATCATCCCATAATGTCTCAGAACATCTCAAAATCACCCCAAAACATCTCAAAATTATCTCGTAATGTCTCAGATCATCTCAAAATCATACTCCATCACACCACATCACACCACATCGCATCACATCAAAATGACATCAAAAACCCTAATTCCTCTATTAATTAAATAATACAACAGTATTTAATTAATTCACATTTTCATCATTTCAGACAAATTAAATAAATTTAGTTATTTAATAAAGTCCCAAAAACCCTAATTCCTCTATTAATTAAATAAAACAACATTATTTGATTAATTCACATTTCATCATTTTGACCAATTAAATAGATCTCATTTATTTAATAAAGTCCTAATCCCACTTTATTTCATCCCGATTAATTAAATAACGCCAATTATTTAATTACACCACTAAATCACCATATTCCCCTAAGTGGATTAAATTATTAAATAATAATTTAATTACAACACTTTCCCTCCAAAATTTGACTAATTAAATCAAACAATTTAAATCAATTATCAAAAATCAAAATCAAACTAATGCAACTTTGTTTGCAAAAGTTAAACTTGATTTCCACATTCAACTCCTAAAAGGAATTAATTAATTAAATCAATTAATTCATATTCCTCACCCACTTTTGATTGAGAAAATTATGATTGTTGACTAAGAAATCTAATTTGTTAACTAATCAATCTATTATGTTAACTAAACAATCTATTATGTTAACTAAAACATCACATTCCTAACTAAGCCATCACAATCTTGATTGATCAATCTATTATGTTAACAGGTCAATCACATCCCTGACTGGCCAATCTATTTCCCAATCACACAAATTGTGCAATCAATTTTGCATAATTCTCTCATGTCTAAATCCTCTCAACACACTCTGACCGTTGATCTAAATATTCTTAAAAATGATCTTGATCATCCATTTCAAATCTCATTTTCTATATAAAAAACCCCTTTCCTCACAAAAAAGGATTGGAGAATTAACATACATTGAGCAACGAAGTGTTGTCAAGATCATCCTTGATAAAGCTTCATCTATTGTCTTCGATCAACCAAACACAACAAGCATTCATCCACACTTTGCACACGAACTTTGGAGGCTTCACTATGATAAGAGAAATCCAACATCAAGCGAATACACTCCGCTACAGGATGGTAAAAGCTATCTTTTGTTTTCAATTTGGTAATCAATAGGTTCCTCATCATGTTTTTAATAGAATAGTTTAATCTCATATGTGTAGGAGTTTTTAGATTGTAGATTTATGCATCTTGGTTGTAGATTAGATTTCTTTGTTAGATTGCTTGCATGTCTTTCTTGGAATTAATATAATATTTCATATATATACTATATACTATATATAATAATTAATATCTATACTATATATAATATATAATACACTATACAAAATATATTTACTATATAGTATATAATATAATATATACTATAGTAATATATAATATATTACATATAATACATACTATATAATACATAATATTATATATTATAAATATATGTATTATAAATACATAATACATATTCTATATAATTATGTATTATAATAATATAAGTAAATATAAGTAATGAATATCCGTTTTGGTTTGGTATTACCAAACCAAAATGGATATTGGCTCAAGATTTGGTTTGAAATTACCTGACCTACAAAGTCAACCCAAAAAATGTGTTTTTGAATTTTTTTTTAGCTTTTCGAAGTTTGTCTTTGTGGTTGACGACTTTTTTTTACCCAAATCTCATCAAACGAAAAAGTGTTTTTAGAAAAAATTGTCAGCTTTCCACCAATATAACTTTTTCCTTATTTTGAATTTAATAAATAATTATTATTGATTTTCTACCTACATTACATCTAAAGTCCTGATTGATAAGTTGATTGAAAAACTTCTATAACTTTCAAACTACTTAGCATTTTTTGAATCTACAAGATGCACCACATTCTATGCTTCACATACTATAGGATAAAAAGAGTAAATTTCTTAATTTTTTGACCAAGTTATGGTGGTCAGACATAGACATTTTAATAATTCTGAAAATTTCTAATAAAAAAATAATAGCTAATTATTTACATGGAAAAAAATTACAAAAAAAAAATCCAGCACATCCAGGCATGTTTCCTCTACTTATATTGAAAAATTTAGAAAAAAAATATTATTTTTTTCTTGTACTTAGGGTGGTCAGACATACACCTACTTCTTATCTTTTTCCTAAAAATTTAGTCCACTGCATTGAAATTTAAAATTTTCTCGAAACAAATTTACTTTTTTCCAAAAAAGGACTAGTAGCTTAGAAACTACATTAAATTTACTACAAATTTTGTTCTTACATATTTTTCAAATTATGTTAATAACCTATTCAAATTTTTATGTCAAGTTTCCTAACTTTGATTTTCTGAATTTTCATCACCACTTAGAGGCCTAGTTTGGACACCCATGATCCTACACTGACCCACATGTCAAGGAAATGTTGAAGAAGTTTGGAATGGAAGATTCTAAACCAGTATGTACCCCTATGGTTACTAGTTGCAAGTTGAGTAAGAATGATGAATCTCATAAGGTTGATTAGAGAAATAATAGATCAATGATTGGAGGACTGCTATATCTAACTACTACTAGATAGGATATCATGCATGTAGTTTGGCTTGTGGCTAGATTTCAAGAGGATCCTAGAGAGTCACATGTTGCAGTAGTAAAGAGGATATTCAGATACTTGAAGGGCACTTTGGATCATGGGTTATGGTATCTAAAGGATACTGATTTCACTCTAAATTATTACACAGATGTAGGTTGGGCTAGTTGTGTAGACAAAAAAAAAGTACAAGCGGTGGTACATTCTTTCTTGGATGCAGATTGATGTCATGGCTAAGCAAGAAATAATATTCAATATATTTATCTACTATAGAGGTAGAGTACATTGCAATAACATCTTGTTGCACACAAGTTTTATGGATGAAGCAAAAATTGAAGGATATCAGAATGGTATATGATGAACTGATCTCCATCTTCTATGATAATACAAGAGCTATCAATATTTAAAAGAATTTGGCAATGCATTCAAGGACAAAATATATCTTAATCCGGTATCACTTTTGAGAGAGAAGGTTATAGAGAATGAAGTGAAGCTTGAATATGTGCCTAAAAAGGATCAGGTTGCTGATATATTCACTAAGGATCTTCCTAAGGATACTTTTGAGTATCTCCAAGAGAATTTAGGGGTTATTTCCCCTCCTTTGAACTAGATGCATGAGGAGATGCATCAATCTAGTGGATTTCAAGATTCATTACTCTATCTAGATTGATGACTAGTGGCTACCTCTCAAGGGGAGTAGGTAGTGATATTTTTGGTTGTTGCAATTAGAGAGAGTGAGTGTTATCATCATGCAGTGGTTGTTGATTAGTAAAGTATAGTAAGGGGAAGTATACTGAGCAGCAAAGGAAAGATAATTGCGAAGAAGTTGTGAGAAGGTTGATTGATGTCAAAGGAGAACCATAATTAATGAAAATATTTTTTCATTTTCCATTGATGTCGAAGGGGGATAATGAAGCATGTGCAAAAGATAAGTTAAAAGGGGGAGACTGATTAATGTGAAAGAGAAAAGGAGAAAAGGAAATAGGTATGGATCAGAGTTGTGTTTTTTGTTGATGGTTTATCACATCATGTGTTTCCATCAATGACAAAGGGGAATATTGTTGCAAGTATGAGAAGTTGGTTTTTTCATTGATGTCAACAATATTTTTTTGTTATTGATAAACAAAATTTTGATTCAAGAGTAAATGTAGTTGTTGGTGTTGTCTATGTTAATGATGCTTTGATTAGTTGCATCATGCTGTCATTAGTAAGCTACTGGTATCAACTTCTTGTGTTTCTTTGATAAGATTATATGGTTGAATTGCTAGGTTCCAATTGGTTCTATAGTGTTGAAGAAGTAATGAAGATGATGAGGATGTGTCTCTAGTTCTTTTTTTCCAAGTGCTTTTGAGAAAAAATGATAAAAATAGGAAGCAATGAGTTACTGTTTTGTTTTATGTTGTAGAGTAGTGTTCTGGTGTTTCTCTGCATTTCTTATAGGTTGAAGATCTACTTATACATTTCAGATATGTTGATCAAAGGTGTTTAGAGGTGTTATATCTAGAATTTGGTGTGCTATATTGTTGTGCAAAAGAAGTTGTGTTCACCAATGTGTGAATTGAGTATTGCAGAGGTGTTTGGGAGAAAAAAAAAATTCTCCATGTTTCTCCATAGTTTGGTTTTGAGGTCATGCGGATTTGAAGGTATGCTGATAGTGTTGGTATCTTTCTTCAGTTGAATTTTTTTGAGGTTTAGTGCTTCGAAATTTGGTTTCTTGAGTTATATTGTATGGTAGAGTTGTTTGAGTGTAGTGGGTGTGTAATTCTTCAAGTGAAAGTTGTTGTGAAGGATTTTTTTGGATTTCAAGGTGTTTGTTGAATATTCTAGATTGTGTTCAAGTGACATTTGTTGTCTGTGATTTTTTGTTGATCAAAGGAAGCATGTACTTAAATTTAATGGTGTTTCAATGGGTTACAATTGACTTGGGTGTTTACAGTAAATGTGAAGGTGCTTCATTGTTTGTGGAAGCGTGGCATGGCATATATGAATGGATCTAGGTCCTAGCTAAGGTTTTTTGTGGTCCACTCTCATTCCTTTCCATCACAGGAATTTTTTGGTTTCAACCTAATTTTAATTTTCATAGTTGAGGTGCATAGTCGACCTTGGAGAATGGTTTCAAGATTGAAGATGGTATAAATAAGAGTTGAGTTGTTGAGGGATGATAAGATAGAAAATATGTGTGAGTATGATGCAAATTTTAAAGTTGTGAGGTACGAATTTGTAAAGTGGAGTGCAATCTTTCATGTGTTAGATTGCCAAATGTAGTGAGTAGAAGGTGTTCACAATTCTTCAGTCAGACTATGAAGGTGTTGGTGACATTATGGTGGATTTTCCTATTTCATTGAGATTATTTTCTCTATGTAACATTCTTCTCTATCTTCTTTTCTACTCTGGCAGTCAAGCTTTCTTTCTTTTGGGTAGTGTATCCTCCAATAGTGACCCCATTTTTGTAATCGATGTTGATATTACTTTATATTGTGAGCTAATCCTCAACATAGTTTTTCCCATCTTGGGTTTTCCATGTAAATCTGGTGTTCTCTTGTGTATGATGTTGATTTTGTTTTAGTTTATGTTATTTTCTTTTAATGCTAAATCATTCTAACAGATTAAGGGTTAATTGATTTAATGTGGATCTGAATGTTTATGAGGGTTTTGAAGTTTTAAGGTACAACTAATTCACCCCCCTCTCAATTTTATTATGCATTCAACAACATTTTGACACTTTCTGAATTTATGTAGTGCCTAGAGGAAAAAACACTAGAGTAGATTCATTGGTGGTCTCTACATCCTTGCTTCTTCCAAATTTTTATTTTAAGGATGATTCCTATAGGATTGAAATGATTTATCAACCCCCTAGAAATGTTAAATTTTGGCAAGTTTTTGAGAACAATAGGTAAATCTAATATTTTTTGGAGAATACAAAAATATTCTTATAAAATTTATTTAAGGGAAGAATGGATAAATGCAAGGAATTATACCTTGATAAAGAGAGTGATTTGTAGGAAGGCATAATTCATCTTAAAGGTAATAAAATTACTAAGTGTATGGTTGTACTTGAGAAACTATTTGATAGTCATGATAGATATATCAAAAAGAAGATGAATGAATCTGTCAACAATTCAAGCAAATATGAGAATATCAACATTGGGACTCTAGATGATCCAAAATTAGTCTGCATTGGCAAATGTTGCATGCTAGATGAGAGGAGCATACTAGTTAAATTTCTTATGAAGTATAAGGATTTTTTTCTTAGTGTTATGATGATTTCAAAATTTTCATGGTGACCAACTACAACATCATATACCTCTTAAGCCTAGGACGTCTCAATTTAGGTAGAAACAAATGAATTATAATCCCAATATCATTAATGCAATCTTCTATGAGAATGATAAGATGTTGAGAGCTAGGATTATCTAGTATATCCATCACTCTACCTGGGTAGAAAATATAGTTCCTATCTATAAGAAGAATGGAGAAATAAGGATATGTGTGGATTTTAGAAATCTGAACCAGTCCTCTTTAAAGGACAATTATCCCTTACCAATGATTGATCACGTGTTGTAATAGTAGTAGGAGTAGAAATGATGTCCATGCTTGATGAATTTTTAGGTTACAATCAAATTAGTGTGGATAAAAAGGATCAACACAAGACAAAATTTATAACACATTAGGGTACATTTTATTATAATTGTATGCCATTTAGTTTAATCAATGTAAGGGATACATTTCAGAGGGTGATGGAATTATCTTTTGGTGATTTAAAAAATAAGATCATAGTATTATACTTGGATGATTTAGCTATATTCTCTAAAAAGGCAAAGAATCATTTGAGGGACTTGGAAATAATCCTAAAAAGATGTAGAGAGCATGGTATCTCCCTCAATCCAAATAAATCTATTTTTTGTGTGACTAAAGGAAAATTTTGGGACACACTGTCTCAAAAAAATGAATTAGAATTGATCTAGAGAGAGTTTGAGCCATTCAATAGTTGATCCTACCTTCAAATAGGATAGATGTGAAGTCATTCTTTGGACAAGTGAATATTCTGAGAAAATTTATCCTAGACTTTTGGAGATCAATAAACATATAGTGGAAATGATGAAAGAAAATTAGGGTTTTAAGTGGAATGAGTTTGGAAAACAAGAATTTAAAGGTATAAAATAATCCATTTCTCACGGTTATTGATTCATCCTAATTTTAGTAAATATTCTATCATTTATTGTTATGCTTCAGAACATAGTATGTCTTCTATCTTGCTACAAGAGAATGAGAAAATAATTAAAGATCCTATCATTTTTATGAGTAGTCCACTAAAAAAGAATGAATTAAAAAAATGAATTTTTTATAGTTAGAGTTGTCAAATGGTCCAAATTTTATATTTTACATTCTCACTCTATGGTGTATGTACCTAATCCTATAGTCAAAAGTATCCTTAACCAATAGGGAATTAGTTGTAATAAATGGGGAGTATGGATAGCCAAAGTGAAATAATATGATCTAGATATTAATCCCACCAAACTGGTTAGAGGAAGATCCTTGTGTAAGTTAATGGTAGAGAATTAAATAGAGGTAGAATAGGATATTCCTATGATATTGTTAGCCAGTCTTCAAGATGAATGATTCTCTAATGTTTCTCATTACCTTATATATGGAGAATGTCTTGGTCACTTGTCTCCAAAGGAGAAGAGGAATCTCAACTTGAAAGTAGCTAAATATATGATTTGAGATGATAATTTAAATAAGAGAGGTTTAGATGGCACTTTCCTGAGGTGTGTGGATAAAGATCAACAAAATAAGTTTCTAGAGGTTTTCCATAAGGAAGCATGTAGAGGACATTTCTCTCCATCCATGTCTGCCTTTAAAATATTGAGATATTTCTATTACTATATACTGATGTTTAAATACACATATCACTGGGTATCTAAGTGTGAGAAGTGTAGGAAGCTCACTAGAATACCTCAATAGGCAGCACTCCCTCTAATGCCTATGGTAATAGACGAATCATTTCAGAAATAGGGTTTGAATTTCATTGGACCTATAAGTCCATAATATAGTGTTGGACATACCCACATTCTCAGTGCCACTAATTATTTCAATAAATGGATAAAAGACATATTAGTAAAGCATACAAATTCTGAAGTGATTTACGATTGACATAAAAGAAAACATTTTAGTTAGGTTTTGTACACCTAAAAAAATAGTAACTAATAATGTGACAAGTTTCTCATCAAGTGAAATATATTTCCTTTTCTATGAACATGGAATCACCCTATCTCATTCTTTAGATTACTATCCATAAGGAAACAAGCAAGCTAAATCCAGAAACAAAAATATTGTAACTATCATCTAGAAGCTTGTTGATGAGAATCAAAAGAAATGGCACTAGAAATTGTATGAGGAACTATAGGCTGATAGGATCACACCTAAAAAAGAAATAAGAATGTCTCCATTCAAATTGGTGTATGGGATAGGTAGTACTTTACCTCTTCTTATAGAGTTATCTATTATTAAATTATAGATTGTTGTCGAAGGTTAACAACTTCATAATTCTTTGTAGAATAGAATCATGTATCTTACTATGATTGAAGAAAAAACTGAAGATATGGTAGATAAGATCACTATACATCATGCCAAAGTTAAAAATATTTTTTGACAGGAAAGCTCAACCCCAAATTTTCATGATTGGAGATAGGTATTATTGTGGGATAAAAGAAGGGAACTTAAAGGAGAAAATAATAAATTTGATTCTCCATGAAAAGGTCCTTTCAAAATAACTCAAGAATGTCACTCAAAGGCTTGAACATATTATCTTATATTGATGTTATAACATTTAATATTCCTTACAATGGACAAGATATGAAGCTATATAAAATTTGAATACCAGTATAATTTTCCTTTGTAAAAATTAGGTTAGAAGTTTTTGGCTTTCTTTTTTGTTCCTTTTTGGTGTTTTTGTGGGAGTTATTAGTTTCTCACATCCTTTTGTATTGTGAATATTGACTCTATGGCCCAATGGATAAGGTATTGATCTATAATTCAAGGTTACTCACATCCTTTGTAGTTTGGATTCCTAATTAGATCCAATTGTTACCATAGTTTAAATAATTTCCTAAAACTATGTAAACCATTGCAATATTTCCTTTTCTTTGAAATTTTAGATCATTCCATACTTTCCAAAACCTTTTCGAGTTCCTCTCTGGTTGCTACAACTATGATTTACCTTGGAACCTTATAATCAATCCCAAGTTTGTATTTTGATCAGCCTATCCAAGATTTTTCAAAACCACATCAAAACTCAAATAGGTTCTCATAACCTTAGCAAATTCAAATGATGAGAAAGAAGAACCTAATTTGTCACCAAGCTAGTGAAGTTTCAAAACTTAACATAGGTTTCAAAACCTTTGTAAAACTATGAAAAAAATTTCAAAACCATTTATTTCTTCGATGACATATGGTTTCAACCTTATTTTTCATTTCAAAAAATGGCTCCACAAAGATCTCAAATTAAATTGGAATTTTAGAGTTGTACAAAGGTTTGAAAACCTATGTTGGACTTCAACGAGGTTGTTGAAACCATGAGAATCACCAAATTCATTCACATTGGTAAAGGTGAAATATTTGGAGAATCATTTTACAAAGACTAAGGTTTTGAAACCTCGGTTGGTTCTTGATGAGGTTATCAAAAATTGACCAATTACATGAAAAAATTTCATAGCCATTCTTTTTTGAATTTTCAAAAATTGTCAGAACAAAGTGTGAGATAAGAAGGCTAACATGTGACAACCATTAAGGGAACCATTAATGTCAATCTACCACATTTGGTAATTAACTATAGTTTTTTATATGGGAATTAAGCTTTTCAAAGAGCTCATTTCAATAAACATTTAGAGAAGAACTCCATGAGAGATGAAAAGGAAAAATTGTAGAGAAGTGTGGGAAACAAATTTCATAGCACTGAAGCATAACTTAGAGTTTAAATATTGGGTTTATGAGGATTTATTGGGTATTTCAAGTATGATTCCAAAGATTGGAGATACCAAACTAGGACACATCAACCTACATTAATTTTGGGAGAGAATTGGGAAATATGACAGGCCACCCATTACCTAGTGTTTGATTGAGAGTGGATTTCTTCAAGCTTCAAATTTATTTGTAGTGGTACAATGCATTGAATTGGTATTGGAATGCATAAAAAACTATAACCCACAAAATAGAGAAATTATAATAAGAGATAACTGGTTGGTAGTGAAGGTCAATAGGGATACTTTCACTTCACGTTTTAAAATACCAAAGAGAGAAGTGTATATAGAGTTTGACTTCACTTCCTCCTATTATTTTTTCCAATAAAATAAAGGGTAGTTTAAGAATATCATCACCCATCCAAAAATGGAAAATACCAATTACCCAAGACATTGCATAGAACTCATTTTACAAATGATATTTTTGACATAATTGTGCTCTTGCATAGATTGAAAGGTAATGAAAGCTCCCATGATTTTGAGGATTGGATGTAATTCATCTAGATTTTCATTCATGGTGAATAATACTTGGATTGCACTCAACTCATATGTAATCAAATGCATTTGATGATAATTCAATTTTGTCTGAATAAGTATTTTTACATGTCTTCCTACTTATTCTATGCTATTTCCAACACAAGAACATGGTCAAGACTAAGACCGATTGAAGTCCAAGATCTAGATGTCTAGATATATGACTACAATGATAATATTCAATTGGAAAAGAGATAAAAAAGGGTGAACAATGCATTCACTATGACGATGGTTAGAGAAATATAGAGGGAAATAGGCCCAAGGATCTCTCCTAAAGTTGTACAATTGATTGATACATATATGGAAGTCATTTCATATAATTATTTCAAAGATTTAATTATATTAGAGTTGGAGGTTTTGAATTCGTTTCAAGCTTCTCAAATATGTAGATGACAAGTTTGTCTTAATAGAGGTATGTAGGGAAATTAAAAAAGTGAATAAGAGATGCCAAGAAAGGAAGAAGGTGGGTGTGCAATCTCCCATGGGATTGGTCACTATTCTTACAATTCTATGTTTAATTCTCTCAACATTGAAAGGTATCTAGTTAGGTATACAATGAAATGATATGAAAATAGATTCCCTTTTGATAGCAAAATTTTTCTAAGGATCATTTGCAATAGGGTCTTAGTTTTTATCATGTCCCATACTTAGAATATTATTGGGTCGATTGTGTTGATGAGTATGAGGTTCATAGAAGGAGTTGGATGAGGCTAACCTAAAGATAGATATTAACATTCTAATTAGATTAGGATATCCAAGGTCTAAGCGATGATGAGTCTGATCTATTGGATCTTATCTTTGTCAACCACATAAAAACCCAGCCAATCATTTCCATAGATTGGAGTATCAAAGAGATCGAGCCCATTGTGTCCAAAATTGTGGTGGTGCTAAGGAAGACTTCAAACTGGCTGACAAGGAAAAATGCAAGGAAACAAGATACCTCTCTTCTAATATATCAAACTACCCATATTCAAGGAGAAAACAACCAAGCACCCTCATCATCAGGTATATAATCATCACCTTCCAAACAAGTGACTCTAGGGGGATATGGAGATGGCAATGAAGAGTCTCTAGAGAAAAGGTTGTCTGGGATGACCTATGTAGAAGATGCCTTAGAACAAACATAAAAATACAAGGAGAAAAAAGTGGTGGATGGAGAATAAATAGTCAATGTATCCTCCTTGTTTGGATAGAACTGTGGATCAAAGTTGGGGAAAATTATCCTTGTAATTTTTTCAAATGGACTTAATACAATTGAATCAATTTTTGGGAACTTGTATTGATTTCCTCAGTTTGTTCCTAAGTGTCAATTCAGGGATTGTAATCTCATGAAAGTGTTGTGGCTATATACCAAAGGGATAAAAATAGTGAACTAAGTGGGGATGAATACAACTAATTCACACAACAATAATTTAATTAAAAATATGGTTCAATCTTTTTGTTTCTATTTTATAATAGGAATTGTGCTAGGAACTATGCTAGGAATTGTGATAGGAAGTGCATTGATAGAAACTATAATAGAAAGTATAGCTACAAAAATTTTAAAAAATTATAAATGACAGACTAACAATGATAAATTCCAATTTTCATAAATTAGATTTTTAACTCTTGAACTATGAATAAGAAAATTAGTAGATAACTAAAAGAAATAAACTTTTAAACCAAATTGCAATTAACTATGAATAACCAGATTTATGAAAAGAAAATGAAATGATTTTAAAATTAAATCACACACAATTACCACACCAAAACTAATATGGAAAAGTCACTAAAAAACTCAAGCAGTGGGCCCTGCCTCCTTGATCATTTGGTGATGAAATGTAAACTCTATTATACTTCAAACTAATCATGCACACATAACAATTTCAAAAATATATCATAATTCAAAACAATAGTCTAACTTTATATTAATATCTATATATCAAGTCTTTTGATTGCACATATTTATACTAAATAAGCATCCATGAATTTTTTTATGGTTTGTTTGTGGCCTATGGCCAACAAAACAAATAAGTTTGATATAAAATAGATAATGGCTACTGGCCACAAACATATAACAAGTTTAAAAAATGTCATTTAAAAAATAGTTTATAAACTGGTTAAACTTAACAACTCTAGCATCTCCTTGCTATTCTCCCATCCATGTTCTCAATAGCTCTAACATCTCCCTTAATTATCTCCTTGCATTTCATCCACAAAATAATTAGCATTCTGATAGATATTGATATTTTCTAATTTTTTTGATTTCCTCTTACATTTTACCAAATATCTATAATTTGTATGACAAATAGTGATAGGAAGGTAGGAAGAGTAGAGGAGAAAGGAAAACAAAAGGTAAAATTATTAGTAATTTTTCACCGTCATCATTTCCCCCAACTAATGGATTTGCATGTCCTCATGCAAAGGAAAGAATCACAAACCAATTAGTCTCTGCAAAGCACCATTAATTTCTTCAGCCCATTTCTACTTCAACTCCTGAAACTGTTGCTCATGTTCATTGATGGGAAAATATTGTTCCTTGAAAACTGTTGATTGATCTAGTTCCATTTTCAATCTTTGAATTTCTATTTCCTATAACTAAGAGGAAGAGTTGGCCTTATGAAGCTGACTCTGTAATTCTTGATTTTCCTCTTTCAAATTTTCAAGTGAGCCTTGTAAATAATTAATTTATTTGAAAAGGATTTCATTTTCTTCAAAATCTTCTACCTCTTTTTCAGTCTCTTATTTGGCCTCTTGATCATCTTGGCTAAAAAATTATCTTTCATCATTTTTTTTTTATTCTACATACTTGATTATCATCAAATTTCTTTTACCAACTTGGGTATCAAGACGAGGAGGATTTTCATGTCTTTCTTGTTCCTCTACATTTTCTACTTGTGTTATTTCTTTGATTTCTTCATTATCCCCATATAACTATTCATCAACATTTTTATGCAATGGAGAAGGACATTATGACTCAAAGGAGCATTGTCCTCTTGCTCAACATAAGGGTTCCTTTTTTTTGGCAGATGGTCAATTCTCACCTCGAGATTCATGACATGGCTTAACCACCTCCCATGGATTTATTAACTCTCACAGTTGTATCGGGCATTAATAGGTCAATCTTCTGGTGCAACGGCAACGGGGGTTCCAACAATTGGTATCAGAGCCAAATGTGTCGGGTTTGAATCCCCTCGAGTAACACTGAGGGGGATTTTTTTGGCAGATGGTCAATGCTCCCTCAAGATTCATGACATGGATTAACCAACTCCTTGTCGATCCATTAACTCTCACAATTGTATCGGGCATTAACAAGTCAATCTTTTGGTGCAACGACAACTATGTTTCCAACACTTTTGTGGGGAAATCTTTAGCAAATGAAACCTCAAGTTCTTGATCATTTTCAATGGTGTTTGTATGAAGGATGGAAGACTTATTTTATGTTTCTTCTTGTGATTTACTCCTTTTTGTCCACCTAACCTCTCTATTGAATTTACCCTATTTTTTCAAGACTTCAGATAAGACTTCTAGGTTTGAATCAAGGTTATTATCTTTTGGACTAGCCATATGACTAGCCACATTTGCCAAATCATCCAATTGTCTCACAAGGCTAGTTGAAGCCTTTAATTTATTTTTATTCTTGTCACAAGAAGGCTCAGAATGTAGTTCTTTTTGACACTCAACAAACTGGGTGTTTTCCTTTGGCTGACTTGTCTGATGACTTTGAAACTTTAGAAAATTTAACACTTGAAGTCTTGGTATCTCTAATAGTCAAGCTTGGGGAAATTTTAGTTGAATTTTCAAGGGCTTTCCTCTTTGAATAACTAGGGCTTAAACTATGGTCTTGGTTTCCTTCAAAACCTTCTTTAGATGTGCTAGGAAGGGTTTCTTTGTCAGAATGGGAGTTTTCACTAGGAGAATCGTCTAAAGATTCATTCAAGGAGGTTTCATTTTCTGAGCCTTCAGAATCAATATCATCATTTATATTAACAAAGGAATCCCAATCACCTCGAGGAAAAGTCCTTTTTAATGCATGGATAATCAACAACCGAACTAACCAATGGTGAGATAATGAATTGTTTTTCCCTTTTTGAATAGCTCTACTCATACATTGCAAGGATAATAATAGAAAATAGGGTACATTGACTAGCTAGTTTTTCCTCAAATGAAGAATTAAGTGAAAATGTTGAGAAAAAATGTACACATACCTCCCTTCATAGGTGATTTATTGAATTATGAACTTTTCCACACCTCTCCAAATCCCTGGTAATGAAGCTAATTTAGTACCCTAGCCATGAACCATCTCAATATATTCTCCTCTTTTCATAAACATCTTTTGCATAGGTTGCAGGTCCACAACCTTCTTTTTTTTTCTTGGAAATTATTTCTCACTAGTTTTAGGTAGCCCCATTACATCCATTATAACCTCAACAATTACAGAGAATCACACACCTCAAATAGAAAATTGATTTCCATAAAAACTCAATGCAAATTCTTGGGAAACCCACTTATCAAAACCCCTTAATTTATTGAAATAAACATCCCAGTTTGTTTGTTTGAGCAACTCATAAAACATTCTTATTTATATGAGCCATTAATTCCTACATGGAAGTAGGTTCATGGAGAGGATTTTGATCTTTAGTCATGGTATTTTTTTACTAGGAATTCGTAATAGTAACATTTAATGGTAACAAAACAAGAATGGTTACTTGTAGGACAAAACCTACTTACCAGAATAGGGAAATGATATTTTGAAATTACTAATAATTGTAGTGTTTGATGGAGTTATGGTGAAGGGTGCAAAACTATGACGAGTATGGTGAAGGTGGAGTATTGAGTTATCATGATGAAAGGAAATGATGGATGGTATGAATAAAATAGAAGGAAAATGGTACGATGACATTCCATCCCCCTAGCTTAATTATGAGTCATCCATAATTCATGCCACTATTAGTCAAAAGAAATAAGAATATTTAATAAATTTAATATAAAATAAATATTATCAAAAATATCAATACCAATACCACTTGGTGGTCGTGTCACCAGTAAGCATAGATTGTGGAAGATAAGGTGTCCACCTGAGCTGCTCAAAAGAAATCTAAATCAACACTAAGAATTCTGGCAGCGCATCAAGTGGATAATGCAATGACCACATTAAAGGAGGAAGCATGACTAACAATATTGACGAATGCTAATGTGGACAAGTAGCTTGGATTGTTGATAGGAGAAGGAATGTTGAAATGAAAACTGGTCATAATGAGAGTGTAATGGAAGAAGTATAGATGACAACCAAATGAATGATGGTGGCACATAAAATGATGGGGATGAGAATAAAGCATAAATTTCTTGTCCATAGGATGACAGTAGCTTCTAAAATTGAAGCATGGTCATAGAATTTGGATCAAATAGGAAGAAGGTGCTAGCTAAAGGATGCTAAGGAAGAGTTCCTGAGAAAACTGGTGAAGCTGAAAGGAACAGGAAGTGAAAGTTGCAGTGGAGGGTTGTCGCTAACAAGAACATCAGGAGGATGGAAAGTCATATTTTGATGTATGTATTGAAGAAGAAATCCTATCATACCATAGAATAGGTAGCGACATGAACAAAGAACCCCCCTAAAATTTCATTTTATAGAAGTGACATGAATTTTTCTCCTTGTATTCTGCTTGTTTGTTTTTGTGTGTTTTTTTCAATCATGATGATAGACCACTAGTAATCCTAGGTTTCACCCTATCACCACTTAGAGACTTTGAAAAAGTAGTTTTCACCTCTAAGATTATTTAATAGTCAATATCCACTAGAATTCAGTTTTTAGATACTAACTTGCCAACAACGCACGAAGGTTTTCATTGTTGGATCTTTTATTGATTTTTTTGAAAAAAAATATTTTGGAGAGGTGATATGAACTAGAGTAAGTTCCTTTTTCATAGTAAACAAATGTTTTTTTGAAAGGGGTCATTTGTATAGCTTCAAATGGTGCCCATTAACAATGAGAGCCATACACTCTAAGTCCACAGTGCATAACTTAATAGTGCCATTAGCATAAATAGTCTTGATCTCATAGGGACCGAGCTATCAAGTATGGAATTTTCCTTTGAAGTCCTCGAATCAAGAGTCATAGAGAAAATCCAAGTCACTAGGTTGAAATGTTCGCTGATGAATGAAGTAGTCATGTCATTGCACTTGCTCTTGTTGCACCATTTCTACATGAAAAAGGGCTTACTAATGTATTTCATCCAAGGAGTGGAGTTGAGTGATTATTTCTTTCTAGGCTTCAGTGAGACTCATCCCCATATGGAGATTAGTGAGAATATTATTCACTTCAAATTTAATAGGAAAAACAACCTTTTTGCTGCAAACAAGCTCATATGGAGTTAAGCTAGCGGTTGTCTTCCAAGTCATTTGGTAAGCCAAAACTACTTCAAGAAGTCTATCCACCCAATCCTTCGTATTTAATGCCACACTCTTTGTGATGATATTTTCCAACTCTCGATTGGTCACCTCCACTTGCCTATTGGGTTGTGGATGGTACATAGAGGATTTTTGGTTTTTGATTTCATATTCCCACACTAGAGCTATAACTAAATTGGATGTGAATTGTGGTCTCTAGTGTATAATAATATCTCATGGTACACCATATATGGTAAAAATCTCATAGTATAAGAAGTTAGTAAATTTTGTATCTCTAGCATGTTTCAAAACTACAACTTCTACCCATTTAGTTACATAATCAGTGCATACCATAATATACTCTTTATCCCTAGAAGGAGGATTAATTTTTCCTCCAAAATCCAAACCCCATTTCTCAAAGGGTTTAATTGATAACTATGGGTGTAAAGGAATTTCATTGGAATGTGTGAGTCTTCCCATATGCTGACACTTATAAGCTAACACTTATAACAATGTTGAACATATCTTTTATAGTCCTTATGGATTTTTGGCCAATAATACCCTGAAGTCAAAACTTTGTTAGCAGGTCATTGTGCTACAAAGTGTCCTCCACAAAGCTCAGAATGGAAAGTGTAGAGTATGTCATCTATCTTGAAAAAAAAGTGAGATAGAAATAAGCATGTGACAAGATAATTAACAATATTAGAAAACCATGGGATTTTCACAAAAATGGAGAAAATATGTTCATCGGGGAAAGCATCATCCATAGGAAATGGTTCATTATCACACTACAATCTAGATAGAAAATAAACAACTACATTTTCACATCTTGGGTTTTCAAGAATAGTGATATTGAATTCCTACAACAAAAGCAATCGCTGAATCACTCATCCAGTAACAACTATCTTATTCATTAAAAATATAATAGCAGAGTGATTTGTATGTATAAAAAATTTATACCTACTTATATAATGGAAATTTTTTTTTACCATATATACTACAACCAAAAGTTCGTTTTCAGTTATAGTGTAATTTATCTTTGCACCAGTAAAATTTTACTAATATAATAAATGGAATAAAATAGAGGATCATCCTTTTGTCCAAGAACTACTCCCATAGAATTGTCTGAAGCATCAAAATGAATATGGAATGGAAATTCCTAGTTTGTTCCTCATAAAATTGGTGTAGTTATAGGATTCTCCTTAATTTCTTCAAAAGCTTGTTGACACTCTTGTGTCCATGAAAAATCAACATCTTTACCTAGTGAAAGGAAAAGAGGTGAGGCAATTTTACTTTAAAATTTTGAACAAATCATCTATAATATCTAGCTTGACCCAAAAAACTACAAACATCTTTTTGAGAAGTAGCTACAAGTAAGTCTTGAATTATCTTTCCCTTTTTGGGATCTACGTCAGTTCCTTTTGAAGAAATATAATACCCTAAGACAATACCTTTAGTCATCAAGATATCACATTTTTCATGACTTAAAGATAGATTAGTATCAATAAATCTTCAATATATATTTTAAGATGCTTTTCTAGATTTATCTTTACCTCTTCATATGTTTCTCCATAAACTGTAAAATCATCCATGTACACTTCCACACAATCATGAATCAAATCTGCAAAAATAATTAAGACAGCTCATTGGAAGGTAGCAGGAGCATTACATAACCTAAAAGGTAGGACATTACAAGAAAATGTACCCTAGAAGAAAGTAAAGGTGGTATTTTCTTGATCCTCTAAGGCTATGTAGATTTGATTGCAACCATTGAATCTGTCAAGGAAAGAAAATAATTTATTTCCAACAAGGGTATCTAGGACTTGATCAATAAAGGATAGTGGAAAATGGTCTTTCTTGGTAGCCTTATTAAGGGCTCTATAGCCTACGCATATTTTCCACTTCCCATTCTTTTTCAGAACTACCAGAAGATGTGACACCCATTGGCTTTCGAAGATAGGATAGATGATTCCTAAATTGAGTAACTTTTGAAGTTCATCTTTAAAAATTTCTCGTAGGATAGGGTTCAATATTCTTTGTGGTTGTCTTATAGGTTAACTCCCTTCCTCTATATAGATATGATTTGTGCAAATGACGGGGTGTATTCCTCTCATATCTTGGTAATCTAAAGCAAAGGCATCATGGGAACACAACATAGAAATGAGGTCTTCTAACTATGAGGGGCTCAGGTTTGGATTTATATTAAGCATTTGTCTAGGTAGAAATTCCATAGCTTGAGATTGGATAGGATTATTTACACCAAGAAATTGGGAAGTAGATGAGGATGGATCAAAATTCCCAAATACTAAAAGGGGCTATATATACAAGTGTGTGGTAACAACATGTAAAAAGTAATGAAATGTTGAATAGATAGTGTATTACTAACTAATGGAAAATTCCCAAATGCATAATTGGCATTTATACTCGATGGAAAAATCATTGTTTCTAAAAAAATATCAAACAAATAGTGATTTTGCAAGAAATTATTAAGAACATTGTCTTACAATATTTCCTCAAATTCTCTAAAAATAGGAAAATATTCATCTAAATTACTATCGACCCACAATGGATCATCTGTTTCCAATAAAGGTTGTGTTGGAGAGTATAACATTAGTTGCTTCATTTTTTCCCCATTTGAAATCACCATATTTCCAGACCGATAATTAATAAAAGCATTAGTTGTGGCTAACCAAGTTCTACCTAAAATTAAGGGGTACCCTTAGCTTAATCTTTGGTTGTAAAATCATAAAATATAAAGTATATTCCCTAGACTCAACAGATATAATAATGCCTTCAATCATACTTTTCGGCTTTACAAGGGAACAATCCACCATTTTCAAGACCATTAGAGTAGGTATTAGTCCTTGGAGGGCTAGTTTCTCCTTAGTCTCATTTGTCACTACATTTATGGTTGCTCCTAAATCTATAATTGTATTTGGAATAATATATTACCAATACGTACATTTATTATTAGGATCCCAAGATTTGCATACTTAGGAATATAAATCTTTCCCAACATCAAATCTGCAAGTTATCGAATGACTTGGACTTCCTTAGGGTCTTGTTTCTTCTATTGTTTTCTCCCACGTAGTTCTTTGATTGCTCTCGTATACACTGGAACATCTCGAATGCCCTACAAGAGAGGAATTTTAATGTTAACATTGCATAATTCATTCATAAAATTAAAACCTAATTAAGATGTTTCTTGTTGTTTTGGTTGTTCTTGAAACCTATAAGGAAATGGGGGCCTTGGTTGTTCTTCTCCTAGTTCTGCTAGAGAATCCTCTACCTCTTCAATAGTTGGCCATTGAAGATTCTTTCATGATCTTAGTTGTACACCATCAATTTATAGTGTATTGACAGGATAGGTCGGGTATCTTACCACCTCATTATTGTAAACTAGTTGAGCTACCTTATTATTTGGATTGGGTGATTTTTGTGCATGCATAGGAATTTCTTTTGGTGGTTGGGTCTAACTAGATGGTTGACTAGATGATGATGGAGTAGGTGGTAAGAGATTTTGTGACTGCTGATAAGAATTTATTGCTGACGATGTTGGATATGGAGGGTATGATTGATGTTGTGGGTATGTTGGTGGTGGCGCTCATCATGCTTGCTATGATTATGGAGCATGTGGGTATTGTTGTGTCCACTGGGGGTAGCGTGGAGGTTGTTTTCAACCTCCAACCATCCAAGTTCGTTTGGAAAAGGAGTTTGATGATAAGGATAGGAACTTGAAGGTGATACATGATAATTATTTGGGGGCATTCCTCATGGTTTCCAAGGCCTCCTTTGAGCCATAAAGCAAATAAGCTCTTCCATGTATTCTAATTCAATCATATCTATAGGAAGGGCTCTTAGGATGGTGTTCCTATTGGCATCTTCTAAAGAAGAGATTTTTATTTTGTTGTAGGGACACTCTTCACTATTATTTTTTTTATGACAAATAGGACAAAAGACAATAAGGGATTTTTAGCCTCCTCTTGCTTCTTTCGTGTATATAATGTATCAATCTACTTACCCATGTGACTTAGTAGATCAGTCTTGAGGTCTTTGAGAAATGTACCTAGTTCTCTTTTTGTGACACCTGGTGTCCCTCTAGAAGAGACATGCTTCCCAATGTACCCTTGTATGGAGTGGGTAGACCTTGAATCGTTCCTACACACATGAAAAATATCATCAAACCTCAACTTAAAAATATCTCCACCACCCATAAGATTCAAAATATCCACATTCATCCCTAATCCCCCTAAGAAAGATCATTTTTATAGTGTCATTGTTTAACCTTGTTTTCCTATCTCTTTGGAGACTAAATAGAAAATTCTCTAGATAATCTTCTAAGGTCTCTTCTTCGCATTGCATAATGTGGAATATGTCATCTCGGGTTTTCTTGGTCTTTCTGTATTCTTGGTATTTTTCCAATAATTTTATCTTCATGTTGTCTCAAATATGGATGGTTTCACATCCCAATCCCATAAACCATTGCAATGCTACATCCTTCAGAGTAGTTGGAAACAATTTAAATTTCTATGCATCATTGTGATAGTTGTAGCTATGACATAAAATATCAAAAAGAAAAGAAATATATCAGGGTCTTTCATAGAAATACCTTAAAAAAATGCAAGGAAAATTGAGGTATGTTCTTTATGGGGGCATCCTCCTCTAGCTGTGTAATGGGAAACTCAAAGGTAATAGGTTTGTTGTTGGCCAATTCTCTCTCATTGTTTTTTTTATTGTTTTTTCTATAGTTCCAAATTCCAAAGGGGTGTAGAAAGATGTGAATGGCTTACGGTCTCTTAGGGTCTTACCACTTATGAGCTCATAAGATTCTTGAAATATATTAGCAACCTTTTTAAATGAATCTTCAAGAAACTCATGTTGGAAACTAGAAGGAGACTCAAAGGTGGAATCAATGACACATTTTTCAATATCGGGTTCAGCTAGTTTCTTTTTGGATGGGATGTTCATAATTAATGGTTTTAATTCACTTTTTATTTTTTATTGTTGTGAAATACTTCTTATATCCTTCTTAGCAAATTTCCCTTTACTATATCTACTATGATTCATGCATCTATATTATTTATCACAGAGAAAACTAAGGTTAATTACCTGGGCAAGGCCGACGGTCGAGCAGATGTTTTCCTTAGTGCACTGGTCCTAACTTAATTCATTAGACTAGCAGGACTTTAACACTTCTCCTTGACAATGACACAAAAATATTTGGACAAAACTATGATAAGAAGTGTAGTGATAAAAACTATAACAAAAAGTGCAATGATAGAAATAAATTTTTATAAATGATTCACTAACAATGATAAATTCTAGTTTCACAAACTAGAGTTTTAACTCTCAAACTATGAATAAGCACATTAGTAGATAACTGAAAGAAATCAACTTTTAAACCAAATTGCAATTAACTATGAATAACCATATTTATGAAAAGAAAATGATTATTTTAAAATTAAATCACACATAGTTACCACGCCAAAACTAATCTGGAAAAGTCACTAGAAAACTCAACCAGTATGCCCTACCTCCTTGATCATCTAGTGATGGAATGAAAACTCTATTATACTTTGACCTAATCATGCATGCACAATAATTTCTAGAATATATCATGATCCAAAACAATAGTCTAAATTTATATTAAAATCTATATATAAAGTCTTCTGATTGCACATATTTATACTAAATAAGCACAGATGAAGATTGTTATGGTTTTTTTGTGGCCTATGACAAATAAGTTTAATATAAAATAGATAATGGTCATTGGCCACAAACAAATAATAAGTTTAATAAATATTATTTCAAAAATACTTTATAAATCGATTAAACTTAGTAGCTTTAACATCTCCTTGATTTTCTCCCATCCACATTCTCAACAGCTCTAACATCTCACTTAATTATCTCTTGCCATTTCATCCACAAAATAATTAGCATTCTAATAGATATTGATATTTTCTAATTTTTTTAATTTCTTCTTGCATTATACCAAATATCTATACTTCATGTAGACATTCAAATTATCCTGATTGATATTGTGAACTCGATCCTGATTCACTAACATCATTTCTTCTTGAATCACTTCTTTACTAACCAGTTAATTAAATAATCCTTATTTAAATAATTCACCAAGTTTCCTCTTTTAATTAAATGAATCAATTTTATTTGATTAAATCATTATCTTATTTCAATTAAATAAATTTATTTATTTAATTAATCCTGATGTTCCTCTTTTAATTAAATAAATCACCCTTATTTGATTAAATCTAACATCATCCCTTTTAATTAAATAAATCAAACTTTATTTAATTAAATCTAATGTCCATTATTCCTCTCATTTTATTTAAATCCAAAAATATAAGTCAAATGTCAAATCAACTAATCCCCATCTAAGTTAATTAAATCCTAATTAAATCTAACTCTAATCCATCAAATCTTCTAGATTTTGCAACTTCCACATGTAAATCAATTTAATTGATTTATAAATTCTTCTATTTTCATTCAAAAGGGAATCTCATTGGAATATTCCTCCAATTTGAAATCTCCCTCCCAAAAGGAATTGTCCTCCAACATGGCATTTAAGTCTCTTACAAGTCCTTTTTCTTGAGCCAAGTGGCATTAACTCCTCTTTCATATCTTCCTCCACAAGCCATCTTTCAAAATTCAAATTTCCACCTAATTGCACTTATTTGTACATTGATCAAAATGTGCTCCACCTCTCTTCAATAGCATGTTGACAAGTGGCACAATGCCATTGGGTCAAGTTTAATCCCACATTCTCTCTATTTCTCTTTTCTCCATCCTTATTTCCTATAAATAGAGAGCTTATCTATTGATTTGGGATCCATGACTTTAGGAAAAGTCACTATCCAAATATTTCATACAAGTTCATCCATTGTTCATCAAGGTTTTCATAGCATTTTATCAATCTTAGCTAGGTTATGGTCAAATTTTCATCAAGCAACACAATCATCAACAATCTTCATCAAAGTTCATCAAGGAATTGGGAAAGGGATACTTTCCACATCAAAGTAGAACCAATTCCCCCATGGGATGCTGGTTTGAATGTTTTGAGCAAGATTTAGTAGCTTTTACTTGATTAATTTCACTTTATTTCTTATTCTTTGCATTTGAATGAATTGCATGGGGAATGATTTTTTTAGATTTGTTTAATGACTCACATTGGGTTGTTTGATGATGTTTGAGTAGGTCTAGAACAACCATTCACATTTTAGTGGTAGAGAGAGGGAAAATCTTGAGAAATTAACACTTTTTTGGGTCAAAATTCTGCTATTTTTTTAAATTTTGTGTGTTTACAGGAAAGAATGACACTACAAAAGATAAAAAATGACACTATCAGTCCAACATCACTATATAGTGACGTTGTATTTGCTTCAAAGGGTGATACTTCTACTATTTTCCTAAAGGACTGATTTCTCAAACTCCAAAGACCAACACTTTATGAAATAGTGACGCAATCACGGTCTTTGTTTCTCACAGAGTGACGTTGACTTCACTAGAGTGCCATTGAACCTCTCAAAACAACGAAGCCTTCATGGATTATGATGTTGGGGTGGGGTAAAATTCAACTTTTTAGTTTTAATTCAACATGTGCTTTTTATATTGATCACCCTGGACTTCTAACATTCTCTTGTGGCTCTATTTTATATAGGCTAATCAGTTTTTGTAGGTTGAGGTGATGAAGAAGGGAAGGAGGAAATGAAAAGAAGACTTTCTATGGCATTATCACATGATTGTAACAAGTGTTTTTAAACACTTTGGGAGAAATTATAATCCCACTTTTTAAAGGACATTGTTATCTTCACTTTTAGGACTCAAATAATTTTTGTTTGGGTTTTAAAAAGAACAATCAAAGGGTTAAAAATAAACTTAGGAACTTACTAGAGTTGGTTTTAGATTTAAAAATTGAACAAGAAAACTTCACACTTCATCTTGGTGCTATAAAAATAATCCATTACTGCTTTGGGGTCTAAAATGAACATGTGTTTTTGTGTTTTTTAATCTCTTTTGCAAAATAATATCATTTAAAAGATGTATGCACTTCTCTCATGGTTCATGGCGATCTTGAGAATCAAAATTCTTTTGGTGATATTAAGTTGTATAAAATATTGCCTCCACACTTCAAATTTGGGCTTTTAAAATTAGACAAATTATGCGAGTGTGAAGAAAAGACTTCGTGTGTGCTCCCACCTAAATATGTTAGGTGGTTGAACTACAAATGCACTTCTTCACTATTATTCACCTTTAGAGAGCTTGCCTTGGTGGGAAAAAGTACTCACCCCAAGGGAACGACTCAAACTGGTAATAAGCGAAATGCCAAGCTACTCCCAACCGGTATACATATTTAAATGTTGAGGAAATCTCATCATTATAGGAGCTCCTACGGACAAGCAGGTGATACTCTTTGTATGAGTTGATCTATCCTCTCATGTGGCCTTCTGATTAGGTGCCTTGATTATGAACCAATTTGTGTAGAATCCAAAAATCCCTATCTATTTGTTGGTTTTAGGAGGTTGGACCTTCGAAGCCATCCCACGTACTTGTGATTCAAAGTAGAGATGAAGAGTTTTTCATGGGAGATTCATGAGAACTCGAAGTTTGGCTAACTCGAGAAGTGTGTGTCGAGAAAGGGGGAGACAGTGTGGTCAAGCTTCTAATCATCTACTTTGAATAGGAATTGTTTGATAAATCCAAGTGTGAATCTAAAAAATATTTCCTTTTTCTATCCTATGGTTGTGTATTATCTTGAATCAAGACACTTGGCTTGGATCTAAAACCTTGGAAAACAAACATTCAAAAAATCATCAAAATTTCAAACCCTTTGGGAAGAACAAATACCTTTGAAAAATTTTGCGTGTTACTGCTTCTCCCTAGGGATTCTTATCCCTAGAAGACTTCTAAATAGTTGGAACCACATCTTAATTTATTTCTCCCCAAAGTCAACATAGGGAAATAGTGCCTTGATTCTCTTGACTTCCACATAATGGACCTTGTAGGATGAAAATAAATTAAGACATAGACATTTGAGTTTGAAAAGATAAACAAGAAAGTGTGGATGTGGTAAAAAGAACCAAATATAAGCAAGATAAAAGACAATTGAACCTCACATGTGCTTGATTGGATGATTTCCCATAAATTCAAAGTTCTCAAATCAGATCTTCATAAGCACCTTAGTCCAAAAGCTTGTGAGGAACTTCTTTCAAGACTTTACGAATTTAAAGAGATTGGTCTATAACTTTTTCAAAAGTGCTTCAAAGAACAATCCCAATTTGTACTCATTCTATTATAGTCAAAATTCAAGTCTTTTTCAAAGTTTTGAGTTTCTCACATAGGAAGTATAGCATATTCTTCAATACCAAGGTCTTGTAGAAAGAATTTTATTTAAGTCCAATCTAGGATAAAAATCAACACCCTCATCCATCCCTCAAACATCAATCAAAATCCCACCTCACCAAAAACTCTTCAAATCTTAGAAAAAACAAATCAATCATGCCAGACTTTTTGGAAAATCCTTTAAAATCAAATAAAAAATCATCTTGTTTGACTAAGTATGTGTAGATGAATCCTTCTTCATATACTTAGTTAAATTATAATCTTGTGGAAAAATTTATTCCAAGATAACATCCAACATCTTGGGGTTTATGAGTTCATTATCCTAATCTGAATCAAATCCAAATCAAATCAAAAATCAAAAGGTCCTAAAGTCTAGTGTCCCTTTAAGATTCTTGAGAGTTGATTCATTCACACCATGCATATTTCATTTATCTCATCACCATCCTTTGATCCTTAAGAAAAATTATATTTTATTCTTTGTGCCTAAATTTTAGACCAACCTAAGGAAGTAAGGGTCTTCTCCCCATATTCCTAAAAAATTGATCCTTATTTTATGGTTCAAACTAGATCGCAATACAAGAAAAACATGGAGAAAAACAAAGAGACATCTACTTCAAGTGACTTGAGTCAAACCACAACCAAATTAAACCCCATCAGATCTAACAACCCTCCACTCAACCTTCCTCAACAACCAAAAGATCCTCAAGAGGCAAGTTTCCAAGTGGAATATATCACCTACAATCCTTTAGGGATGACTTAAGATGAAATCATGGAAATAGTCAAAAATCCGAAAAACCACAAAATCATCAATACCATGATGAGACTTAATCCTTTAGAATATATGCTACCATTAGCAAAAGAAGGGGCTTAAATCCCTTTTGATTATGATGCTAGCACTATTGTGGAACAACCTCTTGATATTATTCCACTGGTATCATTCACACCATCTTCCCCAAACATCATTTAACCCATCCCACAACCAACATCATCTCATGCTCCAAGTCAACCCATGATCACCAAGGGGAGTTCATTCCTCCAAGATCTTCAAATGCATCCCCTTGTAAATAACCAAAATTTGGATGAAAACACCCTCTTGGGCATGCCAAATATCGTCCCTCAAGACCCAAAGCATCCATACATTCCACTCATTTTCCATGATACCAATAATGCATCAACCTTCTCTACAATGCCAACATATACTCTTGGGGCACAAGTCTCTCTCCCTATGGTATCACAAGGACAAGGGGGGATCTTTGATGCCTCATCATCAGATTCTCAAGGAAAAATACCCCTTATCCTCCCATCACTTCCTCCAATAACATCAACAACCACATCAATCCAAGGTTTAGGGCAACCCCCTTCACTTATCAAAATCAACCAAGTCAAAAAAATCCCCCGATCATGAATCAAGTCAACACAAGCATGCTATCGATATCGCAACACCAAGTGGCACCAATCCAAAAATCCCCATCAATCATTACACCATAAAAAATGCCACAAATATCTCTAAACGAGGTCCCCCAAGGACCTATTACATCATCCATACCATCCACTCAACCCCCTATCATCACTCCAACACCTCAACAACCACCTCAATAAAATCTCATTGTGCCATCTCACACAATTCTAAATCCTCCACTACCACCAAATCCAAATATGGCCAATCAATACAACATTTCCTTGTGAGCAACTCAGTAGGCATACCAAAAGGAGTTTCAACAATTCCAAACCCAACAAGCCACACAAGCTATGTAAGCCACCCAAGCTACTCAAGCGACACAAGTTTCACAAGAAAAAACACAAGCATTATTACAACAAGAAGAGGCCCAAGTTGCACAAGCTACTCAACCTGCACAAGCCCAAGCACACGACAAACCTCAATATCAAGGAAAACAAGATCAAACACAAGCCTTGTTATAGAAACAGGCTTACCAACAAGCTTTGCAACAATACCAAGCACAACAACAAGCAACCCAACAACAAGCCCAACAACAAGCATTGTTGGCACAACAACAACAACAAGCATTATTGGCACAAGAACAACAACAAGCATTATTCGTACAACAAATAAAAAATACCAACAACAAGATTTGTTGGTGCAACAACAACTAAAATCATATCAAACATTACTTGCACAACAAGCTCCCACAAATGCACCGCCAAGTCCGCAAGTCACCCCATTGGTCATCCAAGTCACTACACCAACCCAAAACACATTCATTCCACCACCTGATCCACAAAATGATTGGTTCACCCAAATCAAAACGCTCTCACAACAGGTGTTGGACATACAATCTTGGAAGACCCAAAAATTAAAAGGGAATTTATGCCCTTATCCATTTGAAAGGAGCATTATGATGAAGCCATTTCCACAAGGCTTTGAGATACCAAAATTTGACAAGTACCATGGAACCAGAAATCCTAAAGATCACATTAGGGAAGTCCACGTACAATGTATGAAATTTTCCTTTGATGACTCTTATCTAATGAGGCTCTTCCCCCGAAGTCTGGTTGGCCCAGCCATGGAATCATTTTCCCATCTTCCGCCTGGAATCAAAAAATTCCAAGAAATTGTGGACGCATTCATGCAAAATTATTCATTCAACATGGGCATGGATGTAAGCTTAGAAGAGTTGTCCAACCTTAAGAAAAAAAAGAGAGAATCATTTGCATCCTTCTTACAATGATGGTGATCCAAAGCCAATAAAATCAAGTGGGCCATGCCAAAAGATCAACAAGTCAGAACTATCATCACAAATCTTGAAGGAACTTTCGCCTTCCATCTTAAAGTGTAGTGCATCGCCTCCTACAATCAAATCATCCCCAAAGCTCTTAACATCAAAATATCCCTCATTGCACAAGGGGGGACATCCACTTATGAACACAACTGTCCATCAATAAGATATAATGATAAACCTCAGACATGGGTGAAAAACATAAATATTACCAATGATGGTGTTGTTGACACCAAGGTTGTGATCAGTGCCCCAAGACAAAACACACAACAACAAACATACCAACAACCTCAAAATAATGCCCAAAACACCCCATGACCCAACACATCTCATCAACAAACCAACCAACAAACAATCAACAATGTCAATGATCAAGGTGAACCATCCACAAGAAACAAATATTCCTCAAAACAAAAGTACACATTGCGTGGAGAATTGGTCGAATATATCATGAAGTGACTCATTGATGCCAACATCATCACACTCCTAGTCATTGAAAATTACTAGGAGCCTCAAGTTAAGCCACCATTGTATAATGAGAATCACCTTTGTGATTTTCATAAGATAAAGGGGCACATAATAGCTAGTTGCATGAGGCTCAAAAACCTAATCCAAGATATTATTGAAGACAAGACTATTACTATTGAACATCCCACACCAAGAGTTAGGAATTAGGACCTCAAGATATACACGAACTTGATGCTAGATCAAAATAAGGAAAAAAACAATAACAAAGGTAAAAATTATGGTAGTGTTAACCATGTTAATGACCATGTTGTTGTGTCTTCAGAGGAATGGGTAGGTGTTATCCATATCAATGAGCTCAAAGCAGACTATGGAGTCACCACACAAAGTGGCAAAATCACCATCCATGGACCATCCACACAAGCTAGAGCACCCCCTGCAAACTAAAATTTAGTTGGTGATGGTTACAATGTCTTAGAATAGCTAAAGAAGACCCCCACTTAGATATCCATCATGGAGTTGCTAAAAATATCACCTACCCATAGGGAAATTCTAGAAAAGGCACTTGTTGAGTCTTTTGTACCCACAGACCTTGATGCAGACCAGTTCTAGGCTATGGTCAGACATATCACCATACCACATCTCCTCACCTTCTCTAAGAAAGATCTTATATCCCAACCATCTCATAACCATGCACTTCATCTTGAAGTATTCGTCCATAAAAATAAATTCAAAATGGTTTTGGTGGATGGGGGTGCGGGTTTGAACATTTGTTCTCTCAAGCTAATAAAGAATCTGGGAATCTCTGAAGATATGATTGAAAAAGGTAAAGGCATCACAATCCGAGCTTATGATGATCAAGAAAGAGTGTCTCAAGGCACCATCCAACTACCTATCCAAGTAGGACCGTCCATCATGGAGACTAGTTGCCAAGTTCTTGATCTCGACCTCCCTTATAACATTCTTCTGGGGCCCCCATGGATCCATGGGATGAAATTTGTCGCATGCACATTTCATCAATGTATT
>CM021103.1:354328040-354519636 GCA_007115665.2 Sequoiadendron giganteum | reverse complement strand
AATTCCTGGTAGAGAAACTTCTCATACTAGCTTTTATGGTACCAAAGTATGAATTTGTGTGTGAAATCATTGGTCTTGGTAACCTGTGGTATCATGACATTTACACTTATCTAAGAATAGGAGTCCTCCCTATTGATATCACTCCAAACCTTAAGAAAACGTTTGTCAAGAAGTCATCTCATTTTGTTAGCTTAGGTAACACCCTATATCGTAGGAGTATTGAGGGAACCCTTTTATGATACTTAAACACTGAGGAAGCTTTGAATACTTTAATGGAAGTACATAATGGCATTTGTGGTTCAAATTCAAGTGGTATGACCTTGGCCAAGAAGCTACTGAGAATGGGGTACTATTGGCCAAAAATGGAAAGGGAAGCTCACAAATATGTCAAGAAGTGCTTGCAATGTCAATAGCATGGGGACCTCATCCATGCACCAGCTCATTAGCTACACCTGATAGTAACACCTTGGCCCTTCTCACAGTGGGGGCTCGATCTCATTGGAAAAATAACCCCCACCTCATCTAATGGACACAAATTCATTATTACTGCTATGGGGTACTTCATAAAGTGGGTAGAGGCCATTCCTATGACCTATATCACTGGAAATCAGATTGCTAAGTTCATCCTAAATTACCTCATATGTCACTAAGATGTTCCATAGGCCATTAAATTAGATAATGGGACACCCTTCAAAAACCAAGATGTTTGAGACCTATGCTAGAAATTTAACATCCAACATCACTTTTCTACTCCATACTACCCCCAAGGTAATGGCCAAGTTGAGGCTTCAAATAAAACCATCCTCAGAATCCTTAAAAAGACAGTCAATGAAGTTGGTCATGACTGACACTTGTAGTTGAATCCTACCTTATGGGCCTACCAAACAAGCATCCACATACCAATAGGTGCAACCCCTTTCTCCTTGGTCTATGAATCAAAATCCATCCTCCCCATTGAGATAGAGCTCCAATCCCTAAGAATATAATTGCAGAATCTCATTACAGATGAAGAATATTGGGTATCATGATTGAACGAACTGGAACTACTGGATGAGCGGTGCATGGATGCATTAAACCATTTGCAATTCTACCAAAACCATCTCAAGTGGAGCTACAACAAGAAGATCAGGAGTTGGACCTTCCAAGTCGGAGAGCTGGTATTGAAGGAGAATTAGAAAAATGTACCAAATCTAGATAGCAAGGGCAAGTTTGAACCCAATTGGTTGGAACCCTTCATCATCATAGCAAGCTACAAGTCAAGGGCATATCAGCTATCAAAACCCAAGGGTGAGCCTCTGTACGAGCCTATCAATAGGTCCCCATTTTAAAAAAATTATGCCTAAGTTTCTAGGTATAAATCCAAAAAATCAAAAAAATTAAAAAATTCCAAATAATAGAAAAAAGGATTGAAAATAGTAAAGATACAAATTGTCCTCTAGTGAAAACCACTTCGGTGGTGCTTTGGGAAAGTACCTTGGTGAAAACTTGGAAAATAGGCACCTTGTGTAAATAAAGCACTATCCATCCACCATGATCTCTACGACTTTCTCTACACCACATACCATCGCCTTCCGCATCACCCATCACATTCCATTGACCCCTCCATTTCACCCATTCAAGTTTGCACCATTGCTTAATCCTGTGTTTGTATCATAATCCCTCCTAGTGCTACTTGGCATATTACCAAGGTCATTTTGTCCTACCTATATCGGAGTAGTCTATCGCACCACACTGGGGGCATGTTCCTATAACTACATCAGATCAGATTCATGTATATTCTTGCAGTTTTCCTTAAAATCAAAAAATCCAAAAACATTCATAAATAAAAAATGCCAAAAAATTCAAAACATATCAAAATCCAAAAATAGGTGCAAAATCCAAAAAATAAAAAATAGAGTCATCATGTCAAACTATGTCATCTTTGAGCTTGAATGTAGGCAAGGTTGATCTTTGATCATCCCCCAAGACACATTAGGTCAGTCCTTTAGGAGTCCGTCATAGTAATTCGGCAATACATTTTTTCATATCTCATCAATAATCAAGTCTGTGTTAGTCAAACTATGTGGTCTTTGCATGTATAACGTAGGCAAGGCTAATCTTTGATTAGCCCCCAAGGCCCCTAGGATAGGTCTTTAGGTTAGGTTCTTGGTCAAAATCTCAAAAAAACCAAAAAAAATTGGAAGTTTTGAAAATCAAAACATTTGTAAAACGTCTCAAAAAATCCCAAAACAACCTCAAAATATTTCAAAATATCTAAAAAATTCAAAAAACCTCTGTCACATCTCACTTTCACCCAAAATAAAAGTTCAATCATAATAAATCATCCTCACCCTTAACCTTTGGTAAATAATTGGAAACAATTCTAGCAGGTTAAAAGTGAAAACTCAATCATCAAGGGTCTCAAGTCTAGGTCAGTAGCTAACCAAGCTGGTCAAATCTTGATATTAATAGCCCATCATCCAATCAATCCCAAATCATCTAATAACATCATTTCTAGGATGCATCCTTCCTACAATGGACATCAACATCAGGTATCACCATAGTTTAGTCTTGGCTAGCGGATGAAGAACATTAGCTTGTTTGTTTACTTGATCTTTGTCTTTTGATTTATCTTATTACGCTCATTCCAATGACCTCTGAATGATGTCTAAACAAAAATATTTAGAGAGAAAGGAGTGGGGCCATGATCATTATCTTTCTATTTGTTGTGCTTTTTGGATGTTCCTATAATATAATCTTGGTCATGCGTGCTTTGTTTGGTTTGTAGGGAAGGTGTTTTAGGTTTCTTTTTGACCAAATAGTAAGGATTTCTTTTCTATGTTTTGGTTTGAGATATTTGAAATATCTGAACTACATTTTAAATGAGGTTTTGTATGCTAGGTGTGAACAGGAGTACTCCTATCTAATTGTCGAGTCAAAGTCCATCACACTAGATACAACGCCATCCTAGTTATTTATACCTTGATGCATTGAACCTTTGTGTGTTATCAAACATAGGTAAGTAAGCCCTTTTAAAATCCCAATTCCTGATAGGAAATACATCATCATCGTTCATCATTATCTCTAATAAAGTCTCGTAGATCATGGACTTGGTGGATCCTCCTTTCATCATCTTATTTATTCTTTCTTCTCTCTGTGCTAACATGGTATCATGACAACTAACCAAAAACATCACTAATGCATTCATCCTACATCCACTGATCATTAGTATACATACATCTCATATGAAAGGCATAAAATCATGATCATTTGCATAATCATTTCATATCATGAATCATTACATAATCATATCACATCATTGCATTTACGTCATTTCATATCATACCATAACATATCATAATCATTTGCATATCATAATCATTTCATATCACATCATTGCATAACATAATTCATTTCCATATCATAATCATTTGCATATCATAATCATATCATGAATCATTACATAGTTATATCGCATCATTGCATTTACGTCATTGCATTCATATTATTACATATCACAAATCATTGCATATCATGATTACATTTGTGTATCATATAAGCATCATCATATAATCCATATATCATCATCATAAATGCATAAGGAAAAGATATAAAAGAACATTGCATATGCATATCATAATACCATCTTGTAATCACATAATCAATCCATTTCGCATTATCATTTAGGACATAATATAGATTGGTTATTCTAAGCACCTCATAAACCATACATGTGCATCCATTGCATAATCATATAAGAATCATCATGTCATCCATATATGCATCGTCATATCATACATGAAAAAGATATTGAAAAATAAAAAGAGCATGTCATAACATCACATACATCTCATAATCATAGGATATAACATCATCTATTAGGGTATAATATATAGAACTATTGGTCCAAGCATGTTAAAATAATTTACACATAATAAAATATTTGTATTTACACTCTATACATCATCATCATAAAAGCGCATAGGAAAAATACATAACTAAATGCATCCATAAATATATATGCATAATCATACACCATATCATATAGAATTGAGTCACATATAAGGAATCAAATACATCCATCCATAATGCACAAATAAAATAGGACACATCTCATAATGAATCGATCATATCATATATATATCAAAATGTAACTATCATGGTACAAATCAAGGTTGTATGTATGTTTATCAATCAATGTATACAATTCCCATGAGGCTATCAAAAATGGATCTCGTGGATCTAAAAAAGAATGGTTTTGATCAAAAAACTATGGTAACCTGCCCTTGTGGCTGCTCCCCTCACCTGCATGCCTCTTTGGCTGGTCCTTAGCCTATCTATGTCGGGACTATCCTACCCTGTGATGCAACAACCATGATCTCTAGCTATTGTCTCCTGCCAACATCCTATGCCAACTACAACTCTATCATCTATCACTGCTATCTCTCGTGGTCTCTATCTATAGTGAGGGCCTGGACCTACTTTCTAGCTTGGTCCCTCTCTATAGTAAATGCCTACACCTATTCCTGTAACCCCTGTATTTGTCCCTGAAGCTATTGTATATGGGTGTCTCATGGGTCTGGCTATGGTGGCGGTGGTGGCTGATGATCCCTCTATGGTGGTTGTTGGTCCCTGGGATAGATCCTCTATTGGTCCCCTAGTGGTGCCTTCTTGTCTCTTTGATCTAGCTAGAGAGGAGGTGGTCCTCCTCCTCCTCCAGGTGCCTCTAGAACCCGACCTTCCCATCCTTTCCCTACTATCTTGCCTCGGGGTCTCTTTCATGGAAGTGTTGCCCCTAGAACTATCAACCGGATGGGAGGCCTAAACCAATCATCATAGGCACATGTGGTTCCTAGATCTGCCTATCCCTAGGCATAGGCCCATGGCTTAGCCACCAAATACCTAGAGCTATCAACTGCCTCTATTGCTAGGATCATCTGACCCCATGTGGTCTCTCTAGCGGACTGGGAAAAGATAGCCATGTACTAATCATTCAGCCTATCCTGGATGTCCCTGAACTATCAAGCTACCCTATCTAGTAGGTAGCGCTCAATGATGGTGTGCTCGTGCCCCTACCAATTTTGTCTTTCCTGGCATAAAATAATTGATGTACATAGTCATACCAGGCTAACATCTGTAAATAAGGTCTCCAAGTAAACACTGTCATCTCATCCAAGACCCTCCGCCAGTGAAGAAGACCTACTCATCTTATGTTTCTCAAAGTGATACCACCCCAGTACCTCTAGAAAACTAGGTCGTCGGGCTCAACATTGACCACTGTAATAATTAGTTAGGGCATGGAAATGTGCTCCTAGGCCCAGATGTGCAATAATGTGATGCCAATCCCAATCGCTCAACTGTCATAGCAGGAAAACTCATGCAAATCATGATATAATGAGGCCAACATCACTAGTCCCCAATCATATAAGGTCCTCCTAAATAAAATCTTCTCCCAAGCCAGACCCCATCCCGGGCTGAAGTATCGACCTCGTTGATTAGGAGCTACTAATCCTGAAATAATTGTAGCCAAAATCAGTAAGAAAGTCAACACCAAACCCCTATAATACTCAAGATCAATTTGACCCTTGATAAAAATAATCTCATTTATCCCCATGATCTCAAAGCATGCATCAGTGTCAGAATCCATGTCATATATAACTCGATCATCGTTGATGAGTATAGAATCAATCCACTATTTTTACCTTATAATTTCCTTTTTATCTGTATCCTTGTCCCTAATCCTATCACCATTTGCTGAAGGAACCTTAATATTTAATAAAATAAGGAAAGAAGTTGGGGATTGATAATTTACTGAAAATCATGATAAATCTGATCGTTTTGTGGTAAGAGATGGTTCGAAAGGAAGTTGAAGGTTGTTACAAATGTGAGGACCTCAAGAATCTGATGAAGTGAAACCGGAAAAAAGATGTTTAGACTTTATTTTAGTTAAAGTTGTTTTAGTTTCATGCTAAAATTGGCCTGCAGCCTTTTATCAATCTAAAGACTCTTGTTTGTGAGTGGCCGAAAGGCCGAACGAACAAACAAACTTATAATTGAGAAATCAGATCCGCATATCGGAAACATTGAGATATTCTTTTGTATCAGTCATTTTATTAGATGAGAATTAGCATGGAGTAGATTGGTGTTTCGTGATTTCCATCATTCAATAATCGGCGAAGGCAGGGCCCACTTCCTTGGTTATTGGTGATTTTAGAATTAGATTTATATGCATGGTAATGTGTGTTTTATAGTCATTTAATTAAATTGATTTCTGTGATTAAATGATTGGTTACTGTTTCTGAATTGATTTGTTCATTGCAACTATGTAATTCATTTTGTCTTAATTCTATTGTTTGGATCCTTGTTAAATCATTTAGTATCTATTGATATGTATGTTTAATCAGATTAATGATTGCTAGTGTGAAAAAAGTTTGGTATCATAGAACAAAATTGTAAAAAGCTAAACATGGAAATGTGAGATATTCTATTGTAACCAGCATCCTTGATTCTGTCTCTGTCATACTTTTTATTCTACTTTATAGACGTTTATTTCTCTTCTGTTTTATGTTGGTGATCTATTTTTGTTGCAAAATTATCTCTCTACAAGTTCCTATCACATATTGTGATAGGAAGTCTGCCAGTTGGAATTTTGCTTGAACACAGATTTCATTAGTATGCATTCATCAACCCTTGGTTTCTAAATTGCAGCTCTTTGGCATACTGCCATGACACAGTTCAAAAGCTTATGTTCCCAAATTGACACTTTAGGATAAACTGAGGAAACCATTTCCAAGAACTTAAATTAAGCCTATTTCAAGATAAGTTAAAAACAACAGTTTAGTCCAATCAATTGTGAATTGGCAACTGAAAGATCTGCCACATGTCCTCTAAAGTGATAGTCACCTCACTGGTGGGAAGATTAAATGATGAAGTCTCACTATGTCACCTCTCTGCCAATGCAATCGTCATAGCTAGGTGGGTCCTCACGGTGGGCACATAGGCAATATACCAAAGGCCGATCATGCCAAAATTCTCCTATAGTAACTCATGTAAATTTCTCAGTCTACTCAACATTGAGGGTCAATGCTCATGTGAATGCACAGGCTCTCTATCCTCCTACACCCATGAAGCCACAATGTCAAGTTTTGTAAAAATACTGAACCCTGTTTGAAGTTTCTGACACTTAAACATCATATGCATTGCTATTTGCAAAGGTTTCACTCTTTTTAAACTCCAAACAATGACTTTGGAACCCCCAAAGTGAAAATAAGGCCACGACGTTGTTGTTTGCATATGCGGGCCTTTTTGACCAAAAACCCTAAAGACCTAACTGAGTCGTGGTGTCACTAGTCACACTGGCATCACCCTTTGAATTTTGGAGCCCTAAGATTAAATTGTGATGTGGTGTTGCATTAAGCAGTAGTGGTGCTATTTGACCCCTAGAGTTGCTGATTAAGCACCTTTAGCATCACTATATAGCGATTTTGAAGGTTTTGACTTTTCAAAAGGTAAAAATTGCACCAAAAAATCAAAATGAAAGGTCGGGTTAGGATCACATACCACTAGTCCTGTGCGTGGAGGTCTTTAGTAAACTTGAACTCACTCGAAAATGTGTTGGGGAAGCACTCTTTGTGCCATCGTGCAGGAGGGTCAGAGCTCCAAACACTGAAAATCTCCAGGTGTGAATGTGAAAATGAATGGAAAGTGACCCCTCCAAGGCTATTTAAGTATGAAAATTAGGGTTTTTTGCCCCGTTTAAGCCGTCAAACTAGGGTTTTGCACCCCGATCTCATTTTTTCCCAATAGAAGCTTGTTTCAAGTCTTTTTCTCACTTTTTGGCATATTTTCAACATTCTGGAGCCTTTCTAGACCTATCAGGCAAGTTTTTTTTTTTCACGAGATCACCCAAAAAATCTAAATTTTTGTCTGATCTCTTTAGGGGGTAGTATACTAGAATAATTCTTCCACTGAGGCAGCAATGGGGCATACGAAAAAATAAAAATAAAATTGAATTTTGATCTCGACAAGTTTATTCTTTGAACCAACGTAGCAAGTACATTGCTTCAAAGAGAGGCAAAATGTAGGCATTCAAATTATCCTAATTGATATTGTGCACTCGATCCTAATTCACTAACATCATTTCTTCTTGAATCACTTCTTTAATAACTGGTCAATTAAATAATCCTTATTTAATTAATTCACCAAGTTTCCTCTTTTAATTAAATAAATCAATTTTATTTGATTAAATCATTATCTTCTTTCAATTAAATAAATCACTTTATTGAATTAATCCTAATGTTCCTCTTTTAATTAAATAAATCATTTTATTTGCTTAAATCATATTCCCTCTCTTAATTAAATAAATCACCCTTATTTGATTAAATCTAACATCATCCCTTTTAATTAAATAAATCAAACTTTATTTAATTAAATCTAATGTCCATTATTCCTCTCATTTTATTTAAATCCAAAAATATAAGTCAAATGTTAAATCAACTAATCCCCATCTAAGTTAATTAAATCCTAATTAAATCTAACTCTAATCCATCAAATCCTCTAGATTTTACAACTTGCACATGTAAATCAATTTAATTGATTTATAAATTCTTCTATTTTCATTCAAAAGGGCATCTCATTGGAATATTCTTCCAATTTGAAATCTCCCTCCCAAAAGGAATTGTCCTCCAACATGGCATTTAAGTCTCTTACAAGTCCTTTTTCTTGAGCCAAGTGGCATTAACTCCTCTTTCACATCTTCCTCCACAAGCCATCTTTCAAAATTCAAATTTCCACCTAATTACATTTATTTTCACATTTATCAAAATGTGCTTCACCTCTCTTCAATAACATGTTGACAAGTGGCACAATTCCATTGGGTCAAGTTTAATCCAACATTCTCTCTATTTCTCATTTCTCCATCCTTCTTTCCTATAAATATAGAGCTTCTCTATTGATTTGGGATCCACAACTTTAGACAAAGTCACTATCTATAGATTTCATACAAGTTCATCCATTGTTCATCAAGGTTTTCATAGCATTTTATCAACCTTAGCCAGGTTATGGTCAAATTTTCATCAAGTAGCACAATCATCAACAATATTCATCAAGGAATTGGGAAAGGGCTACTTTCCATATCAAAGTAGCACCAATTCCCCCATGGGATTCTAGTTTGAAAGTTTTGAGCAAGATTTAGTAGCTTTTACTTGATTAGTTTTACTTTATTTCTTGTTCTTTGCATTTGAATGAATTGCATGGGGAATGATTGTTTTAGACTTGTTTAATGACTCACAGTGCATTGTTTGATGATGTTTGAGAGGGTCTAGATCAACCATTCACACTTCCTATAAAAAATAGTGATAGGAAGGTAGGAAATGTAAAGGAAAAAGGAAAACAAAAGGTAAAATTATTAGGATTTTTCCACCCTCATCATTCCTCCCCTTCACAAGTGTCCCTTCTTCCCCTGAGTCTTCTCCTCATTGGGAAAGACAAACTTCTCTTAGGGTCTATCTTACTCCACCTTCTTCCCCTAAAATGAGAGCCTTTGATACTCCTCCTCTTAGGAGAATTTTACAATTCACTTCCCCTAGTTATAGGCCTGTAGCCACACCTAATTCAACCTCCTGGTTAGTGATTTGATAAAACTATGGTTTTTGAATTACTCTTTGAATTTGATTTGATGTACTTTTGGAAATGGCTTCCTCAGTTCATCCTAAAGTGTCAATCCGAGAACATAGGCTTTTGAATTGTGCTGTGGCAATATGCCAAAGAGCTGCAATTAACAAACCAAGGGCTGATGGATGCAACCTAATATAATTTACTTATGGGCAGAATTTAGATTAACAGACTTCCTGTCACAAGTGTGACAAGAACTTGTGAAGAAATAGTTCTGTACAACAATAGATTACCGACACTCAACAGAAGAGTAGTAAAGTAACAAAATAGAAATCTATCTGAAAATAACGTTTCACAAAGTTGAAGTTGAACTAGTAAAAAAAAAAACCTCCAATACTACTTAATGAAAATTCAGAACAATCTCATTAACTTATTCAACTGCTCTTATGTTTAATGATCTGCATATACCAGCAAACAACTATTGAATGAATACAGATTGTATTGGTAAGTATTTAACAACTCAATACCAATTAATACCTTCATGGAAATGAATCACACAACAGAAGATTTAGACAACAATACAATAATGAAATAATTAAACAACTTATAAATTCAAAGCATATATTACCACACACATAATCTTAATGCAATAATCACCAATCAACCGAGGAAGTGGGCCTTGCCTTCACCAGTCATTGGATGATAAAACTCACGCTCACATAATTATTCTACTATCGCTTCCATTCATCCAAACAATCATAGACAGAGTATATAGAAAATCACCACGGTTCTGTTTTTAATTATGTATATTGATATATAGTTTCAGCGTACACACATATATATACATATTGAAGCTACCTAAATTTCTAACAATCTTTCAGATGTAATCGATAAAATGTTTTGGTTGTTAGTGGCTTTCAGCCAACAACCTCTAGAAGATAATCAAAAATAGTTTTAAAGTCTTTTGAAACTTTTCCAAGAATAGCGTAACAACCTAAAACAAAATGACTAATCTTTGACGAGTAAAACCAAAATGACAATATAACTTCAGCAATTCAATTATCCTTCCACCAATATCCTTCATGTGCATTGTCAACCATTAAACACTTCTTGTCACCAAAATCAAAAAGACAGTTAACAACAGTTAGCAAAATTGGTATTTTCACTAGTTTTAACCTTTTCTTCTATTTCATAAAAGACCTTCTATTCATTAACAAAAAGTGATAGGAATGATAGGAGACACTAGGAAAGATGACAAGGTTTGACACAAATAAGAGGTAAACGAATGACACATTTTTCCCTCATCGTGTCCCCCCAGCTGAAGACCTTGCATGTCCTCATGCAAAGAGAGTGTAGAATACAAACTAGAGAGAGAAGGGACAAGTTTCTATAGGGTATTGGCAACTTCTTTGACACACAATTGATGAAGTTCCTGCAACTATTTTTCATGCTCCTGAATGGTTATCACTTATGTCTTGGAGGCTTGTGCCTGCTCAAGTGCTACTTTCAATTGACTAATTTCAATTGCTTGCGATGTGTTGAGTGACACTGCCACTTGAACTTGATTCTATAGAGTTTCATTCTCCTTAGTCAGCTTAGTCACCAATTTCTGTAGGCTACGAATGTCATCATTAGTGAGCAAGGGTTGTTCTTCCTCATACTCCTCCTCTGCCTCTGGCTCTTGGTCAGTTTGTTGTTCCTGGTGAAGGGTTTCAATATTCCCCTATTCCTGATTCTACATATCCACTTTAGACCCTATTCTTTCTTCTACTTGATGCTCTTCTTCTTGGGTAGTGTCATGCGACATGTGATCATCAGGATGTTAGAAACCAAGATCACCTACATGCAATCACCTATCATACAGAACCAAAGAAGATGTTCTATAAACCTCAAAGTAAAAATGCATTATTGAGAATCAATTATTACAAAGAGATCAATCCTTATGAAAGAGATCAAGAAACCCTAAAAAAGAAACCCTAAATGAAACCCTAGTGTGCACACTTAATAATTAATCAATTATTAATGTGCCTAAGTTTAGCTTAAGCAACTAAAGGAATAAGTGACTTAATTAATTAACCAGTATGATATAATTAATTAAGTATAATAACTTATTACTCTAACACCCCCCCTTAAGATGAACTTAGGAAGAAGCTAAAACACTAGAAGAAGATGCATGAAAGCAAATATGGGTCTCGACAACTAGGCCTGATTAGGTACCCATTTACAAATGCAAGAATGAGGTAGAGAAGGAAAACCCAATGGGACAAAACCCCCCTACAATGAGATGACATGTTGCAAAGAAGCACTGGAAGAGCACTGTAGAGCAACACTAGAACCACAATCCGAAAAGCAAGGAAAGATACTTTTGTCTACAAAAAAACCATATCAGAATCATAATGATGCAATAGCAAACCCGATGCCATGGAACACACAAAAACTCCAAATGGGAACAATCCTAGAATCTATGAAGCAGTAGTCGATTATTGAAATGAAGTGATACTAAAATGAAGTGCAAAGATGCAAGGTGCACTCTCCCAACTACCAAAACATCCAAGTAATCTCCAAAACACCCATTAGGCCAAATCTGGATTAATGATAAATCTGGGATAGATACAGAAAAAAGTGCATGGATAGCAACATAGAACTCCTCAATACCTTTCCAACACTGCAAAGATAACGAAAATCGGAAATCGTGGCAAAATGTTATGAGCTCGAAAGCATAAAATAAACATCTGACTTCAAATAGAAATAAATGCAGATAAATAGAAAAATACTGTAAAATAAACTACACCACAGGAAATTACTTAGAACCAGCTTTCTGGTGATATCTCGTTTGCCCAATTTTGATACCGTATGCCCAAGTTATGCAGAAAAGAAAAAAACTTCTCCTTTAGGGAAAATCAAGGTTAGGAGGGGGCAAAAGAGTGCCATATGGACACTGACATCATGTTGACATTAGTGGTTCATGAGGATAAAATTGATGGCCATTTGGCTATTGCCATAAAAATCCGGTCCCCTGCAGAAAAAAATTCGGCCCCTGGTCACCCATGTGACCGGGACAGGGGCTGGAGTTGGCCGGGGGTTGGGCACGAGGGGCCTGGTCCCCCATATGACTAGTGGTCACAGGTGGGAAGCCCTCAGGGGCTGGCGGAGAGCCCTTAGTCCTCCATATGACTGGGGCGGAGCGCAGAGGGGCCTGCGGGGGCAGATTGACCGACGGTCGGATGGGGGAGCCACCGGCGGCGGTGGCGAACCGATGGCTACCTAGTGGCCGCCTGGTGGCAGGTTTCTGCAAAACTAGAGGTGCTGGCCTACAAACCAATAAACTCTTTTTTTTAATTTTTTTTAATTTTTGAGCCTCGTAATACGTGCTAAGGAGGCCCTCCCTGACAAAAAAAATTTACCTCAAAAACCAACTGCTTCAAAATGGATGATTTGATAGGCGTTTCTAGGGTTTTGGGGTGCTGGGAACGCGATGGCAATGTCTTTTTGAGCCCAAAGTGTCCCAAAAAATTGGCTACCCCTAGATCTTGCAAAAAAAATGCCTATGGAAACCCTTGCACTTGAAACTCACTGAAAGGCCATATCTTCAGATCACGAATAGGCAATAGCAGGTCTGGAGCTCTGATACCATGTTAGAAACCAAGATCACCTACATGCAATCACTTGCCACATGCAAAAGACATGTAGAACCAAAGAAGATGTTCTGTAAACCTCAAAGTAAAAATGCATTATTGAGAATCAATTATTACAAAGAGATCAATCCTTATGAAGGAGATCAAGAAAACCTAAAAGGGAAACCCTAAATAAAACCCTAGTGTGCACACTTAATAATTAATCAATTATTAATGTGCCTAAGTTTAGCTTAAGCAACTAAAAGAATAAGTGATTTAATTAATTAACCAGTATGATATAATTAATAAAGTATAATAACTTATTACTCTAACACAGGATTGTCAAGATTATTATAACTTTTAGCCAGGACAGACTCAGTCTGAACAACATTTTCATCAGGAAGATCTTCTTGACTGCATGGCATCTTTTCTGAGACAAGGCAATGCTGGGGAAATACCTCAGAGTTTTGCTCAAGTTCTTCACCTAAAATAGGAGAATTCTGAGGTGGCATCTTGGGATTTTGTTCAGGCTCCTGGTGGTGTTGTGAGGGATCCTCAAGGTTTGTCATTTTTTGCTTCTTTCTCTTACTTCTTCTCAACTCCCTAGCAGCAGCTTCTATTCTTTTAGTTTTGCGAGAGACTGATGCCACTATTGTCAAATCCCCAACATCCTCAGGTGCTTGTGAACCTAAACCACTAGCTACATTAGCCAGATTGTCTAGTTTGTCTACAGAATCAGTTGACAATTGTTTTCCTTTTAAAACAATAGTTGAAGTAGTCCCACTACACCATTTCTTTTCAATCCTAGGACTAGGGGTAGAGACTTCAGTAACCTTAGGGTTAGGTTGTTTAGCATTGGAACCCTTAGCCTTTTTGCCACTGGAACCTAAGGTTTGCGCCTTTCCTTTCTTAGTACTATCAAGAAGAGTTTCAGGCTCAGGATCTTTGGTGTATTTATCATCTTCTAAGCTTCCCTGACCTGACTCTTCCTCCACTAGGGTGTCAGTGGATTTTCCTATACTCTGGGAATCTTCTTTGGCAGAGTGTTCTGAAGTAGGGAGGGTATCTTCAATGGAATTCTCAGGGGTTTCATCTACAATGAAGGAGTCCTAGTCCCTAGGAGGTGAAAGCCTCCTCAATTCTCTCATGATTAAAAATTTAATCAACCCATGATGTCCCAATGAATTCTCACTACCCTTCTAAACTGCTTTACACATTTGCATTAAGGAAGAATATAGAAAGAAAGGAATTTTCACAAGTGCAACCCATCTCAAATGTATCATTAGTCAGAATTGTTTTGTGTAAACATATCCATACCTTCCTTTACAAGTCAAATATTGGATAGCAAATTTTTCCACATTGTTCCAGGGAGCGAGGAGTGAAGATAACTTTGTGCCCTGACCTGATACCATTTCGACCGATTCTCCACACACCAGGAACTTCTTATGGAGGGATTTGAGGTCTTTCTCACATCCAGAATTGTCAGGGAAATAATGTTCTCCTGTCAAAGGAAATCCCATGGCATCTACTATATTTTCGACTGAGATAGGAATTGCTAGCCCGCGGACTCGTGCCCGCATAGTGTTGCAAGTTACCGCGAACTCACGAGCCAATTTCTAATCAAACCCCTACAATATCTTGAAATACACATCCCATCCTACTTGCTTGAATATCTTGTAGGCCTCAGACATCATAGGAGCCCTTAAACCATCCATAGTTGTTGGCTCATAGCTATGTCTATGTTCTCCTGCCATATTCTTACCAGGATGTGTAATCCAAACAGTTCACCATTCAAACCCGCTAAAGAGTGAAAACGGTTTTGCAGAGACAACTATTACTAGGAATAGGACAAATTTTAACTGGTAGTTTTGTGTTTGCGGTGAGAATGGGTTTATGATAAATGGTTAAAAAAAATGGAGGTTTCTAATTTATTATTTGCAGCGAATAGTAATGATTTCGGTGATGTTAAGACGGAGTGTGCTATTTATGATGGATCATACCAGAAATCAATGAATGTAGATACGATGGGATAGGGATTTTGTGAAAAGGACAAGACACAATAGTAGATGTGACACTTCCCCCCCAGTTTAGCAAGTTACCTAGCCGCGGGTGACATCACCATTAGTAAATGAACAAGCGATATTTAAATAAAATAAAAAGAAAAGGAAAGAAATGTGTAATACCGATACCGATGACTGGTGATGGATAGGAGGGGAGACGTGGTGGCACGTGTGTTGAAGCGGGTATTGATGCTGATGATAGCCCACAACTATGATAGGACAAAAGAGTACAACATAGGAAGTACATCCATGATAAAGTCGAACTAGCTAGAGAATGCCTCGTGGAAGAAAAAGGATGAGAACAGCATCAAGGTTGAGTACGGTGATGGAAAAGGCAACGGTCCACTGGCTGAAGCATGAGAAATAATGAAGAAGGGCAGATGTAACTGTAGAGAGAGAAAAATACCATCGAGCAGGCAAATAGCTCCTAGCAAAGAAGAGACGGGAAAGTCGGCCAGGAGGTAACTGCATTAGTTCTTGTCAGGAGAGAGACAAGAACATAAAATCAGCCAGAGCAATGGGTGTTGGCTGAAAGCTAGGAACAACCATTGTGACACGGGGGACGACAATAGATGGGAAGGGTCATAGAAATGCGACTAGGCGGAAAGGACAGCACCAACCAACGGAAATAGAAAGGAGCTCCTGGCAACCAGGTGACAAGAACAACGTAAGGCCAATTACTGGGTGGCAGGAAGAATAGGCCAGGAAGGCGAGGTGCCATCATTGAAGATCTTGCTTGGTCATGTGGTGTCTCATTTTTTTTATTTTTTATTTTTTGTCGACGATAGACCACTGGTTGTCCGGTTTTCAATCTACCGCCGCCTAGTGGCATTGAGAAATCGGTTTTCACCACTAAGTGTTGTTTTTTTCTTTTAAATATTTTTTTTAATCGATGATAGACCGCCGATTGTCCAGTTTTCAATCTACTGCTGCCTAGTGGCGCCGAGAAATCGGTTTTCACCACTAATTTTTTTTGTTTTTGTACACATCTAAAAATGGTCACAGTTAACCAAACTTGTTAATTAATTAAATGTGAATTATTTAATTAATATTCTTAAGTCATCCACATATAAATAAATTTAATTATTTATTTATATTGTTCATTTTTCCAATTCTTCTAGTTTAATTAAATAAATAAGTTTATTTAATTATTGCTATCTTCCTCTTAATTAATTAAATAGATTTCAGAATTTATTTATATTAATTATCACAAGTTTAAATTTTAAATTTAAATGATATTCTTCATTTCAAATTTAATTAAATATTTCCAATATTTAATTAAACGCTTTCTTTCTAATTCTTTATTCTTTTCCACTCAATTAAATATTCTAAAAATATTTAATTAGAAACTTTCTTCTTTTCATATTTAATTAAGTATTTTATATATTTAATTAAAGTGTTTTTTATCATCTCTCACACATAATTAAATATTAGTTATTTAAAATATGGAAACATCTTCCATCTTTTTCCCAACCTTCCATCTTTTTTTCAACTTCTCAATCTCTCACCGTTCATCTTAACAGGTTTGAATATTAACCATTGATCCTCGCCAACTAGATTTTTGCCTTCAAAAATCTATAAATACAACCCTCTTATGAGTTGAAAAGACACCGTGAATTTTAGATTTCATATGCAATTACTATAGCTGCATTTCAATATTATCAGCATTCTAGCATCATAGAATTTCAGTTTCATAGCTTAAATCATATAGTCATGAACATGCATTTTCAATTAATCTCATTCTCCTAAGCTACCATTTCAACAAGTTGTTGCTTACACAATTGAGAGCCAACACCTTTAATCAAATCCTTGGAGATAGAGGACGATGGGATGAATTTGAAGAAGTTGTTGTCATTAGAGTTTGCATTTATGCTTTCTAGTTAGTTTTCTTTAGTATAATGTTTCATTGGTGTGTTAATTTACTGTTTAGTTAATCCACATTTTCCAACACAAATTTTTGGCGCCCACTGTGGGGCATCCCCCCATTTTAATCTCTTTATTGCAAAAATTTTCTAATAGGTGATGGACTGGAGTTGCTCTTCGGCACATACGATCTTTCTTTCAATGCATCCAAAGACTATTTCAACTCATCCAAAGACTGTTTCGGTGCATCCAGAGACTGTTTCGGTGCATACGTGAACTGTTTCAGTGCATAGACAACCTATTCTCGCACATCCTAGATTTATCTTTTAGCGCATTCAGTAACTGTTTTGGCACATTGGGGACCTGTCTTGGTGCATACAGGGGGGTTTGTAAATAGAAATTTTGATTCTGATGCCATCCGCGGACAAATTTTTTCTTAGCGCATACAAGGGGTTTGTAAATAGAAATTTTGATTCCAATGCCATCCGCAGACAAAAAATTTCATTTCATTTTTTAAGAAGAATGAACCAACCCTAGGATAGAAATTTAAAATCTGGAATCTATAAATCCTAGGGTAGTCACCACACACTATTTTTGTAGTTAAAATGAACCCCATGCCTATTGTGAAGCAACATCTTCACTTAGTTTAGATCATTGTCATTTGGTGCGATAAAAAGAATCTTGACTTCTAGTCAAATATTCAGTGCTCCACAAACTCTCAAGGTAGTGGGGTTTGTAAACATAAATTTTGATTCCGACGCCATCCACGAACAAAAATTTTCATTTCAGTTTTCAAAAAGAATGAACCAACCCTAGGATAGAAATTTAAAATCTAGAATCTATCAATCCTAGGGTAGTCACCACACACTATTTTTGTAGTTAAAATGAACCCCATGCCTATTGTGAAGCAAGAACATCTTCACTTAGTTTAGATCATTTTCATTTGGTGCTACAAAAATAATCTCGACTTTGAGAACCAAATCACCCACTTGAAAAGATCGTGGTTTGACTCTGTGATTGTAGCTACGAGACATAACTTGCTGATATCCTTTCAAGTGATTGACTACAGTTTGACATCGTTCATCAAGCAGTTCCAACTCTTGCATCCATGATACTCTATAGTCTTCATCATTGATTAACCCCTTTAGTGATACGCGAAGTGAGGGAATATCGAATTCTAGTGGTAAACTAGCTTCTGCTCCGCAGACCAAAGCATAAGGGGTGGTTCCTGTTGGTGTGTGAATACTTGTTCTGTATACCCATAATGCTGGATTTAACTGAACATGCCAATCATGACCTGCTTCATTTACTGTTTTCTTCAAAATCTTTAGAATTTTTTTATTTGAAGCTTTCGCTTGACCATTCCCTTGTGGATAGTAAGGCGTAGAGAATCTATGTTGGATGCAAAATATTTCACATAGCTCATTGACATTCTAGTTTTTAAAGGGCCTTCCATTGTGTGTGATAATGGAATTGGGAATACCATATCGATAGATGATATAGTTCAAAATGAATGAAGAAATTTTTTTGCCAGTAACAGTTGTTAGGGGAACAACTTCAATCCATTTAGTGAAATACTCAGTGGCTGTAATGATGAATTTATGTCCATTTAAAGATGATGGGTGTATCTTGCCAACTAGATCCAATCCCCACTGAGTGAAAGGCCATGTTGTGGTGAAAGGTTGTAATTCTTGAGCAGGAGCGTGAATGATATTCCCATGAATCTGACATTTTGCACATTTCTTCACAAAGATGAATGATTCCTTCTCCATGGTCGGCTAGTAGTACCCTAATCTCACAAGTTTCTTTGCTAAGGTTAGTCCACTTAAGTTTGTCTCACAAATTCCACCATGTACCTCTTGTAAGGCCTTTTTAGATTCATCACATTCGAGATATTGAAGGATGGTACCATCCAGACCACGCCGATATAAGACGTCGGCAATTAAGGTGTAACGGGATGATTGACGAATGAAATTTCTTTTTTGATTCCTAGACAATTGTAAGGGTAAAATAGTATCCTTTAGGTAAGTGTAAATTTGGCCATACAAGGGAGAATCAGAACTAGTTAGATGGAAAGTTATTTGAGTTTCAGGATTGTCATGGGCAAGAGAAAACAATTGTTCCACCAGGAAATCGTACCATGTTTGATTCTCTGTTTCAGTGGACAATCCATGGAGTGGCTTTCAAAGATCACTCCCCCCATCAAAACCTTTGAGGAGTTAATAAACAATTTTATATCACAATACTCCTACAACATCCAACACCAGATAACCATGCTTGATCTTTGTAAGGTGAAATAAAAATTAGGGGAATCTTTCACTACATTTTTGCAAAGGTGGAGAAGGGTGTTTGCTAGATACTCTTGCCCTGTTCCTGAAATAGAAAAGATGGATATTTTTATTGATAGTCTAAATCAGGAAATGAGTTACAGACTAAACCTTTACTATCCTCAATCATTTGAAAAATTGATTGAAAACGTGATTACTATTGAAGGTGCTTCGATCAAGTGTGGAGTTCTGAAAATTGATAAAGAGGGTTCAAATTGGTACAACAACAACAACAACCATAATAACAACAATGAAAAGTGACGATTTTGGACTCAAAATAAAAATGTTGTGAATGATGGGGTAGTAGATGCTAACAATGTGAATGTGAAGCCTACTATCCTTAATGTGTTAGGTGTTCAATGTAACAATAATGCCAGAAATTCTCATACCCAAGGCAATGTTTCCAATCAAGGGAACACAACTAATAATCATGGAAATAATTTTGGCAATAATCAAAATTCAAATATGCCCAGATCTTCATATTTTTCAAATCGACAGAGTTTCACTCCCTTGGGCCAATCTTTGGAATCCATTCTCAAAGAATTATTGAATCAAAACGCTACTACATTGCCACCACAAAGAGACTATGAGCCTCAAGTTAAACCACCATCGTGGAATGACACACTTTTGTGATTATCATAGGTGTAAAGGTCATAAGACAAACAATTGCCAAGGGTTAAAGAATATTGTTCAGGATTTGATTGATAACCATACCATCACGGTTGAGGTACATAATGCCAATAATGACCATCAAGCATTCAAGGATCCTCTCCCTAATTATCAAAAAGGAGAATCTTCGGGTGACAAGGGCAAGAATGTTAATTGTGTCCATGACATCATTACCAATTATATTTATACTGAAAATCAACACATCAATGCTATTTGAATCAAAGGTAAGCAAGAATATTGAGAGGTCAATGCTACAACAAGGGGACAAGCCAAAATCATTGTCAAAGGAAGCTCATCTAAAGTGGCAATTCCCCCTCCAAGCCAATACAATTTGGTTGATCAACTCCAAAAAACATCAGCCCAAATTTCTATCTTGGAACTTTTAAAGTTATCACCTAAACATAAGGACATTCTAGAAAAGGCCCTTGTTGATACAACTGTATCCCCTGATCTGGATATCAATAAATTTCAAGCCATGGTGGGACACTTGTCCTCATCCGCATGTTTATCCTTTACTAAAAAGGATGACTCATCCATAACCCATCCACATAATTCATCACTCTACTTAGAGGTCATGGTTCACAAAGCCCACATTAGACGTGTCCTAATAGATGGGGGAGCCGGATTAAACATTTGTACTTTGAAATTGATTCTAGCTTTGGGATATTCAGCAGAATCTATAGATCCATGAAGAAAGATTACAATCAAGTCATATGATGATGAGGAAAGAAATTTGAAAGGCCTTATCATGTTACCAATCAGAGTGGGACCTATTGTGAAGAATACCTTTTGTCAGGTTCTAGATCAGGATCTAACCTATAACATACTCTTGGGTCGTCCATGGATCCATGATATGCAAGTTGTTCCATCTACTTATCATCAATGATTGAAGTCTCCATATGATGGACAAGAAGTAACAATACCTATTGATCACATTAGCAGTCAAACTTGCTCTAACCTAAGAGCAACTCAGGACACACTCATCCCACATAATAGAGAGGCCTTGGTAATCTCTACCTCCAAATACAATGACCAAGCATGAGACATGATAAGTAATTTTGGCACCAAGCTAAAATTAAAAGATGATGGGGTGGGAGAATATTCTTTATCTCTCTAATCTACCCATATCTCCAAGATCCCATGGTCAACCATCAACATCCATACAACAGGCTACGATAGCTTTAGCCTCAGCTTCAGTTCCCATCACCAAGTTTAATGGGATATTTATCAAAGAAAATGAAATAGAAGATAGAGCTATCCTTGATTGGCTCTATAAAGATGAAGAAGAATCAGTACTACATGTCAAGTTACCCACAAAACAATATGGAAAAGGTTATGCTATCATGCAACAAATGGGTTATGAAGGAAATGGCCCTAAAGGTAAAAGGAAAGAGGGTATTGTTGAACCTGTCCAACTAAAAACAATGCACCCAAATGATAAGACTGGGTTAGGATATGGTGAAGATACAAAGGAAGAAGAAGTACAAAGAATGTCTAAAGAGGAGTTGGCTGAAACAATTCTGAGAATTCAAGCAAACAATTCTGACACTGACTCCAATGAATATGAATGGGATGACTTATCTGATGATACTTTCATCTCAGAGAAAAGGGTGGATGTCATACACAAATTCACACCCGCATTCTTACAATGGGAAAGCTCAAGGCCTCCACTTGATTATGTCCTACAAAGTGATCATGACTCAAGTGAGACTGATTCGATTCAAAGTGAGACATATCATTCATAGGAGGATACCATCCTAGACCTCCCCCATAATGACATTAACAATAGCATCATGACCCTAACGGCCAATGACCTTACTCATCCTAATGATCCATTTCCTTTGGTCTATCCTGAACTCATTGATTGGGAACAAATTGCACCCATTGATGTCCCAACTTTTCCTAATGAAGAAACCATCATAAACTTCCTTTCTTCATCCCAACCAGAAACAAGTTCCACCAGGAAATCATAGGATCAGAGTTTTCAATAGGGAAGTGCCTAGTTTCTCAGCTATGAAATAAATAATACAAAAGAAAGATCTAATGGTGAAAACCTAACAAAGGCAGTATTAGATCAAGAAAAGAGAAAAATAAAAAGCGTATCCAATGGTGAAAACCTTTCAAAGGCACTAGAGGATGGGAAACTTGACACTCTTCCAGAACATTATCAAGAAAGGTCTTCCATTCTAATAGAACCAATGGTAGCACTCAATATAGGTACTACAAAGCAGCCCAAAGTTTTGCAACTTGCTGCATCTCTAATAGAAGAGGAAGTACCTGGATTCACAGAATTTATCAAGAACAATCAAATCAGTTTTGCATGGTCCTATGTGGATATGTTGGGATTAGATCCAAATCTCATCATGCATCATCTATCTATTATGCTGAGGGCAAAACCTATAAAATAGAAACTCAGAAAAATGCATCCACATGTTGCATTATTAGTTAAAGAGGAATTAAAGAAACTTTTGGATGTTGGATTCATTCGGTCTATGGACTATGCAGAATAGATCTCCAATATCACACCTGTTTAAAATCCAGATGAAAGGATTATAATTTGTACAGATTTTAGGGATTTGAACAAGGCATGTCCCAAGGATGACTTCCCCTTGCCAAACATAGATATGATTGTTGATTTGACTATTGGACATGCAATGTATTTATTAATGGATGGATTTTCAAGATACAACCAGATAAAGATTGCACCAGAGGATCGGGATAAAATGGCATTCACATGTCCTTGGGGTACCTATTGCTGGAACGTAATGCCATTTGGGTTGAAGAATGCAGGAGCTACATACCAACGAGCAATGACAATGATTTTTCATGATATGATACATACATTCATGGAAGATTACGTTGATGATATCCTCACCAAGTCTAACACTAGGGAAGGCCACATAGATATCTTATCTAAAATTTTCAAAAGAATGGAACAATTCAAAGTGAGACTTAATCCAAAGAAATGTGTCTTTGGAGTGAAATCTAGAAAGCTATTAGGTTACATTGTATCAGAAAAGGGAATTGAAGTGGATCCTGCTAAGGTACAAGCAATTCTTGATATGCCACCACCAAGGAACATTAGTCAACTACGCTCTTTGCAGGGATGGTTACAATCTATTCAAAGATTCATTGGTCAACTGGCAGATAAAATTTTACCATTTACACACCTTTTACACAAGAATGTTCCATTTAAGTAGGAACACAAATGTGAAGCAACATTTGATCAAATAAAGCACTATCTCATGAATCCACCAGTATTGATTCCACCAGTGCAAGGTGTGCCTCTCATATTATATATTGCTGCCATAGAAGTGTCTTTAGGAGCATTATTGGCATAGGAAGATAATTTAGGGAAAGAGCAAGCAATTTATTACATCAGTCAAACCTTGACGAGTCATGAGCTAAATTATACCTTCATTGAAAAAGCTTGCTTAGCAATGGTGTTCACTTCTCAAAAGTTATGACACTACATGCTAACTCATACAGTAAAGCTTGTGGCTAAGATTGGCCCACTCAAATATCTTCTAAGGAAACCTTAACTGGCAGGTTGGCTAAATGGGTTATGATCCTAAGCGGATTTGATATTCATTATGTGGATCGAAAATCTATAAAGGGACAGGTAATTGTAGATCAGTTAGCAGAAGCACCAATACCAGCGGAATACACAATACACATTGATTTTCCTGATGCTGATGTATTCACAATAGTTATCCAACAGTCATGGGAACTCTACTTTGATGGTTCTTACACTCAACATGGTTTAGGAGAAAGGATTCTTTTTATTACACCTCAAGGACATACAATTCCAAAATATTATCGGCTAATGTTTCCTTGCACAAACAACGTAGCTGAGTATGAGGCATTAGTAATTGGCATAAGAATTACAGTAGACTAGAAAATCACAAAACTTCAAGTTTTTGGTGATTCACAACTTGTTATAAATCAAATCAATGACGAATATCACACTAAAGATGAAAAGTTGATACCTTAGAAAAGAATGGTGGACGATTTCAAGAAATACTTTGTTAATATCAAGTTCATACAGATTCCACATATTGATAATAAAGTAGCAGACGCTATGGCTACAATTGCCTCTCTACTTTAGTTGACAAAGAGTCAAACATGGTACGATTTCTTGGTGGAACAATTGTTTTCTCCCACCCATGACAATCCTGAAACTCAAATCATTTTCCATCTAACTAGTTCTGATTCTCCCTTGTATGGCCAAATTTACACTTACCTAAAGGATACTATTTTACCCTTAGACTTGTCTAGGAATCAGAAAAGAAATTTCATCCATCAATCATCACATTACACCTTAATTGTCGACGTCTTATATCGGCGTGGTCTAGATGGTACCCTCCTTAGATGTATCGAACACGATGAATCTGAAAAGGCCTTACAAGAGGTACATGGTGGAATTTGTGGGACACACTCAAGTATACTAACCTTAGCAAAGAAACTTGTGAGATTAGGGTACTACTGGCCGACCATGGAGAAGGAATTATTCATCTTTGTGAAAAAATGTGCAAAATGTCAGATTCATGGGAATCTCATTCACGCTCCTGCTCAGGAATTACAACCTTTCACCACAACATGGACTTTCGCTCAGTGGGGATTGGATCTGGTTGGCAAGATACACCCATCATCTTCAAATGGACATAAATTCATCATTACAACCACTGAGTATTTCACTAAATGGATTGAAGTTGTTCCCCTAACAACTATTACTAGAAAACAAATTTCTTCATTCATTTTGAACTATATCATCTATCGATATGGTATTCCCAATTCCATTATCACACACAATGGAAGGCCCTTTAAAAATCAGGATGTCAATGAGCTATGTGAAAGATTTCGCATCCAACACAGATTCTCTATGACTTACTATCCACAAGGGAATGGTCAAGTGGAAGCTTCAAATAAAACAATTCTAAAGATTTTGAAGAAAACAGTAAATGAAGCAGGTCGTGATTGGCATGTTCAGTTAAATCCAGCATTATGGGCATACAGAACAAGTATTCGCACACCAACAAGAGCCACCCCTTATGCTTTGGTCTACAGAGTAGAAGTTGTTTTACCACTAGAAGTCGAGATTCCCTCACTTCGCGTATCACTAAAGGGGTTAATCAATGATGAAGACTAAAGAGTATCACGGCTGCAAGAGCTGGAACTACTTGATGAACGACGTCAAACTACAGTCAATCACTTGAAAGGATATCGGCAAGTTATGTCCCGTAGCTACAATCACAGAGTCAAACCATGATCTTTTCAGGTGGGTGCTTTGGTTCTCAAAGAAAACCCTCATAATCAGCAAGATCGCGAAAAGAAAGGCAAGTTTAAACCTAATTGGCTAGGCCCGTTCATTATCATTACAGCATATGGATCAGGGGCATATCAGTTGTCAACAACAGAAGGGGGCCTGTTTGAAGATCCGACCAACAACATTCATCTAAAGAAGTTTTATGCCTGAAAATATCAAAAAAAATATAAAAAGTCCCGAGAAAGTATAAAAAACAATATAAAAAGTCCTGAGAAAATATCAAAAACAATATAAAAAGTCGTGAAAAAAATACAAAAAAATTAAAAAATCAAAAAAAGAAAAAATATAAAAATAAGTAAAAAAGAGAAAAAATACAAAAAAATAAATAAAAAATCGTTCCCTTGATGAAAACCTGGCAAACAGGCATCTTGGTAATAGCAAAAAAATCATAAAATCAGGAAAAGGTTTAATAAAAAAAAATGGTGAAAACCTGGCAAATAGGCATTGTTTGTGATTTTGTTTGGCTCTCTCATCTATTTGGATTCATTCGACATATCCATCTTTTCATCAATATCACACACATGCCTCGCCATCACAATTCACATCCCATAGTATCTCCTTGAAATGACAAGGACCTCATCATGGCTTGATGAATTAGGATTATCTTTAGCAGTAGTTGTGTCTAGCAAGAGTCAAAGTACAAGGTCACTAGGGGGCAATTCACTTCTTGGAGCTTTTTGGGCAAACGACAACATGTGTCTAGAATCAAAATATCAAGAAACAACAAACTTATCCAATTACAATGAGGCTACATGGCTGTTTTGACAAATGAACAAATTGGATGATCTTAATCTGAATAAAATGAATGATAAACTTAAAGCAATAAGTTGCAATTATTGTTTTGATATTTGATGACATCATGTCTTTGGAGTGATTCAATGATGTACTGAACTAGAATCACAAGGAAGAAGTATGGTTTTTCTTTCCTTCCTATCTGTAAGGTAATCATTAGTATTGTGCAAATTTGTCATGGGACATGCTCTACAATGTATCATTGATGAAATTTCAGAATTTGCATAGGAAAATGGTTAACTTTTGTCTATTTATGCAAGCAATACTCAGGTCATCTTGGTTCAATTATACTTTGATGCTTGTATTAACTTGCTACATTAAACATCATGAAAGTAGTACTCAGGTCGTCATTGGTGCTAACATACCCTTTGACGCTTGTACTAACTTTCAACATATCAAAAGGCTCAATGATGAAAACCAAGCACAAAATGAAATGGAAACAAGGAGAATAGTTCATTATTGCATTCTAGGACTGCATAATTCATTTGCATATTCGAGGGTTGTTTAAATAGATTTTTGAGGGTTGGCCAAATTCTTGGGTAACTTTTTAGACAACGATTGAGTATGACTGGACATTTGTTACATCTCATTTCATCATTATTCATATCATTTCACCAAAACTCATTTAGGGTATCATTATTATTGCATTTACATTTTCATCATATTCATATCATGTGCATAAATCATTCATTATTGAATCATAACATTAATATTTACATTTTCATTTAGATTCACATCATTTATCATTAACATTTACATTCATAATAAAATTACATCCATCTCATTCATTTCACATCATCATTTAGGTTATCATGTTCATTTCCATTACATCATTATCATATTACATCATTTTTCCAGGACGTGCATATCATTCATTAAATATTACATCTTCATAATCGTATCATTTATTCATTTATCTCATTTTATCATAATTTTCCATTTAAATCATTCATCATTACATCATATCATTTTCACATCATTAAAAGAATTCACAATTACATCTTACATCTTGCATTCATTACATACATTACAAAAGAAAATAATTTACATCATCATTTGCATCATCACACATCAAAAAAATCATACACAACATAGCATATAGAAATAAACACGCATCCATAACATGAGCATAAATCATCCATAACACATGCATAATCGAATCACCACTGCATCTCATAAATATCATCAAAACAAATGTCCAGGAATACAAGGATATCAAATGTTTCAACAAGATATATCAAATACAATGAATGTGTCAAAAATGCTCATCACTGAGGGGCATCTAGCCCAGGCACATGACTTCTACTGTCTCCTGAGGTAGTGGGTCTTGATGGATCTCTGCTCCTAGAAGCTCTGACCTCTCATTTGACTAGCTGACCCACACTCCTGGTAGCACTCTTGGAATGGCTACGTGAGTGGGTCCGAGACCGAGTACTCGACTGTGTGAATGCAATCCTCCTTTTAGGTGGTACTACCTCAAAGTATCTCATCCTATAATACTAGGCCTCCCGAGCAATCTCCAAGCCCTCTGCCACAACCTCCCCAATGGAGGTGCTCTCAACTGATCTGAGAAGTCTCTCAGCTACCCCTTCAACCTGTACACATCTCTCTTGGAAGCTATGCCTCTCGGCCATAAGCTGAGCTACTTGTGGGTTAGGAGGTGGTGGCTATGCAACTTGTGTGTGCAATTGACTGATCATCACCTGAGCCCGTGCCAACTGAATCTGAAGTGTCTGCACCTCTGCCTGCAAAGCATCAATCTGTCCCTATGAGGGAGCCCTGATAATGATCCGTGGAGCCAAAGTACTTAGCTGGTCCACTACTCTCGAGGTCCATGGCCTCATCCTGAAGGGAAAATCAAAGAAATATCTTTTTCCTCTGCCCCCATCACCTCCATCATCCCCACTATCATCATTGTTGTCATCTTGGCTGCTAGAGTCATCCCCCTCATCTCCCTCCTCATCAAAATCCATGGTCATTACATCATGTACCCCTGCCTCTCCCTATGGCTGCCCTGCTGTTGCCTATGCCTTCCCTCACCCTCGTTGTATAACTAGCCCTCCCAATAATGGAGGAGGCTCCTCTAGACTAGTAAACCTTGGAAAGGGATGTGTGTAAAATTATGCCACATACTCGTCTGCCATCCCTGCATCTGTAACTTCTGGATGCATCGCCCACTGATCTGGATACAACTCCAAATACTCTGCTCGGGCCGCCTCAATCATCATAATAGGACCCCACTCTAGTACATCCTCTTGGTGCCTAGCATAATGTGCCACACCCTACGGCATCATCTATACTAACCCAAGCTGCCTTAGGACCCACATGACTAAGAACTGCTCAATAATGTATGGGGTGCGGCCGATCAAATACCTTGATCCGGTGCATTATGAAAACTCTATATCGTCTGCCTCCCATGGATCACAATCTACATATGGTCTCCAGATGACTGTATCCAAATCATCTAACACGTGCTGCTAGTACTCTAACTTGCCTAGCCTCGGCTGGACAAGAGGCCCTATGTAGGCATAAACATATGGGAATCCAAGAGGATGATCCCTCCACACAATGGGATGTGTAATGGAAAAGTGCTCCCATGCAAATATCTGTAGAAGAGTAACTCCACAGGAGAGACTCTTCCCATCTATGTATATGACCTGATGAAGATTGTGGTATAGATGGGCAAGCATACATGATCCTCATGCATATCTAGTCCGGTGGAGAAGCATATCCTCCAAGATCCTACCCCAACCAACTGATAGTCCCTTTTCCTTGCGATCAGGACAAAGGAAACCACCGATCATACCTGCTAAAACCGAAGGCAGCGGGGCATATCTCTCAACCATCTTCTTCCAGGGAAGCTCATATCCAAAGACATGAGGATCTTGGAATAGATCACAAGCTCACCAACTAGAGGAATACCCAAAATCCTATACACATCCTCCGGAGTCACGGTAATCTCTCCTATAGGCATATGAAAGGTGTTATGCTCGCTATGCCACCTCTCTGCTAATGTAGTCAACAATGCTCTGTTGCCCCGATATTGTGGGATCCTCAACAATGGGCCCATCCCGCGACAGTCGCAGAATCATCTCCCATGTCTGAGGAAATCTCTCTCTGATATGGAGGAGGTTAAATTCCTCCTTTACAACATCATCAAGCAATCATACAAATCAAATCAGTACATCAAAAGAAAAATCTTCAGTACATCAAAAAACAATCAGCTCAATCAAATCAACACTTATTTGTTTTTCATATCGCATTGAAGCAAATCTATCTATTATTTCTACTATTTTTTCTTCATATCGCATGAAAGAAAATTTATCAATCATTTCATCTACTATTTGTTTTTCATATCGCATGGAAGCAAATTTATCAATCATTTCATCTACTATTTTTTTTTCATATCGCATGGAAAGAAATTTAACAGTCACATGACTCAACATCTATCTATTTGACTTTCAATCGGGAAAGCAAATCTATCATTACTATTTGTCTTTCAAACAGGAAGGCAAATTTATCAGACTTATTTGTTTTTAACATGAAGACAAGTTTCTCAAATCAAGCTAATCTATTCTTGATGTTATTCAAAAGAATAAAATCAGTTGTCTAATTTAGCAACAATCAGCAAGCACTTATCAATTTTTCTTCAAAATTTCAAAATCAGAAAAAATCCATGGATGTGCCAAAACAGGCCATCAATGCGCTAAACCCTATATGCGCAACTTTAAACCATGGATGTACACAAAACAAAGCTTCCATGCACAACTCCGTCAATGCGCGATTCTATCTAATCTATGTGCTAAAACATACCTTCTATGCGCTACTTCACCTATGCGTTATTCTATCACACAAATGCGCCAAAATAGTCACCCTATGCGCCAATTTACCCTATGTGCCAATGTAGCATCCTACGTGGGAATCATTTTTGTATGCACTACTACAGGCAACCTATGTGCCATTCTACACTATGTGCGACTGTTTCACCCCTATGCGCTACTTTGGATGCGCAACTTTATCTACCCTATGCGCTATACTATGGCTCGTATGCGCTAAACTGGGATGTGAAAAATCTAAAAATTACAAAAAAAAGGTGAAAAATCATCAAAAAATTTTATGAAGAGGATCAAGTTGACTTACCGGAGGTCCGTATGCAGCTGGTCTCTGATACCGGCGAGCTCGCTCATATCGGTGGCACTCATAATGGATCGACATCTTGTTTTCACCTCTCAGAGCTCTAAAAATTACCAAAGGTTACTGTTCAAATGACAATGACTTTTCACCCTTTTCACCTTTTAAGGGGGTAAAAGTGTGAAAATATTCAATTTTTTTGCAAACCAAAGCGCTATTTTGAGAGCTAAATCACTAATTTTCATCCGAAAATCATTCTGATTCTTTTATCAGGCGATTTATCTCTCAAGGGGGCATATAGCATCGGTAATTTCAAAATTCTAGGGAAAATTTTTTTGAAGCAATGTGTAAAACACATCACTTCAAAGAGGAGCAAAATGGTCACAGTTAACCAAACCTGTTAATTAATTAAATATGAATTATTTAATTAATATTCTTAAGTCATCCACGTATAAATAAATTTAATTATTTATTTATATTGTTCATTTTTCCAATTCTTCTAGTTTAATTAAATAAAAAAGTTTATTTAATTATTGCTATCTTCCTCTTAATTAATTAAATAGATTTCACAATTTATTTATATTAATTATCACAAGTTTAAATTTCAAATTTAAATGATATTCTTCATTTCACATTTAATTAAATATTTCTAATATTTAATTAGAAACTTTCTTCTTTTCATATTTAATTAAGTATTTTATATATTTAATTAAAATGCTTTTTATCATCTCTCACACATAATTAAATATTAGTTATTTAAATTATGGAAACATCTTCCATCTTTTTCTCAACCTTCCATCTTTTTTTCAACTTCTCGATCTCTCACCATTCATCTTAATAGGTTTGAATCTTAACCATTGATCCTCGCCAACTAAATTTTTGCCTTCAAAAATCTATAAATACAGCCCTCTTATGAGTTGAAAAGACACCTCGAATTTTATATTTCATATGTAGTTACTATAGTTGCATTTCGGTATTATCAGCATTCTAGCATCATAGCATTTCAGTTTCATAGCTTAAATCATATAGTCATGAACATGCATTTTCAATTAATCTCATTCTCCTAAGCTGCCATTTCAACAAGTTGTTGCTTACACAACTGAGAGCCAACACCTTTAATCAAATCCTTGGAGATAGAGGACGACGGGATGAATTTGAAGAAGTTGTTGTCATTAGAGTTTGCATTTATGCTTTCTAGTTAGTTTTGTTTAATATAATGTTTCATTCATGTGTTAGTTTACTGTTTAGTTAATCCACATTTTCCAACACACAGTTTTTATTTATTTTTATAAAGGATTGATCAATCTCGAAGGAGGCCGAAAGGAACAACAGTAAGTTCCTGTGCCACCTCTAAAAAGAAAACTTCTTTGGAAAGAGGCTTCTTGTAGAGTTTGAGGCAATGACCATTGACGAGAAGAGATCATCTTTCAGAGTCAACTATGCAAAGATGAATAATTCCATTAGCATATACGATCTGAATCTCATAGGGCCCCAACCATCATGTGTGAAACTTCCCTTTGAAGTCTTGGAAGCGAGATTCATATAGAAGTGCCCAATCACCAAGTTGAAATGACCATTGGTGAATGTGGTGGTCATGCCATAGAGCACGCTATTTCTGGATGATCTCGGTGTGGAAGAGTGCTTCCTAGCGCAATTTATCTAAGAAATGTAGTTGATCAATGTGTGCCTTTTGCACATCAGAAAGACTCATACCCAATTTTCATGTGGTGCGAAGAGTTTTAATCTCAAATTCGATGGGAAGGACTACCTTCTTAACATAGATGAGCTTATAAGGGGTCAGACTAGTAGTGGTCTTCCATGTTCGATAGGCCCACATGGCCTCAAGAAGTCATGTAGCCCAATCACACTTATCAAGAGCAACTGTCTTAGTAAGAATACTTTCAATTTCTTGATTGGTGACTTCTACTTGCCCATTGGCTTGAGGGTGATAAGGTGTGGACTTGCGGTGGCGGATTTCGTATTCGTGAACTAGGGCAAAAATGAGCTCTGATGTAAATTGTGGTCCTTGATCGGTGGTTATCTCACACGACACACCAAATCTTGTGAAAATATCGGAATACAAGAAATCGGCTAATTTTGTATCTCTGGCATGCTTTAGTGCTATCACTTCCACCCACTTGGTGACATAATCGGTACATACAAGGATGTATTCCTTGTTCTTTAATGTTGGGTTGATTGGGCCAACAAAATTAAGGCCCAACTTCTCGAATGGGTCTATGGACAACTATGGATGTAAAGGAATCTCATCTGAGCATGTGGGTTGGCCCATGCGCTGGCATTTGTTGCAATGATCAACATAGCATTTAGAATCCTTATGGAGTGTAGGCCAATAGTAGCCTGCAGTGAGAATCTTCTGGGTAGTCTGTTGAGCAGCAAAGTGTCCTCTGCATGGTTTTGTATGACATGCACAAAGTATATCGAAGACATCATCTTCGGGTACACAATGTCCTATGATATTGGCAATGCCAGTGCGAAAGAGCAATCCATTTACCATGTATACTATCCACTAAGGCCAACCATCTTCCATCATTCCCTTGAAGAGAAATGTGGTGGAAACTTGCATGTAACAAGGTAGTTTGCAATATCGGCAAACCAAGGACTCCTTGTGGATATAGCAAAGAGGTGCTCATCTAGAAAGGCATCATCAACTGGAGTAGGTTCATTCTCTAGAAATCGCAATCGGGACAGAAAGTATGCAACCACATTTTCTTGACCAGGCTTATCAAGATAGTTATATGAAATTCCTAGAGTAAAAGCAACCATCTAATAACTCTACCAGTTACCACGAGTTTATTCATTAAAAATTGAATTGCTGAATGATCTGTGTGGACAAATACTTTATAGCCAGTAATGTAATGACAAAATTTATTAATGGCATACACAATAGCTAAAAAATCTTTTTCAGTTACCGTGTAATTTACCTCGGCACCCGTGAAGTTCTTCTTGATGCAATAGATGGAGTAGAAAAGATTATTCTCTTTTTTTCCAAGCACAACTCCCATGGAATAGTCGAATGCATCTATGTGGATATGGAATGGTAGTTCCCAATTTGGTCCTCTAAGGATGGGTGTGGTGACGAGTTTTTTTTTTTATGGGTTCAAAGGCTTCTTGACACTCAGGTGTCCAAGAGAAAGTAACATCTTTGGCTAGCAAGGCAAACAAGGGAGATGCAATTTTACTAAAATTTTTCATAAATCTTCGGTAATATCCTGCATGGCTGAGAAATCTTCGAACATCTTTTTGACTAGAGGATATAGGCAAGTCTTAGATAATTTGGACCTTTTTAGGATCTACTTGAATACCCTTGGAGGAAATATAATGGCCAAGCACTATCCCTTCAGTCATAAGTATGTGGCATTTTTCATGACTCAAGGATAGGTTGGTGTCTATACAATGCCTAAGTACCTTGTCTAAGTTTGTTTTAGCCTCTTCATAAGTATTACCATGGACAGTAAAATCATCCATGTATACCTCAACACAATCGTTGACAAGATCTGCGAAAATGCTCAAAACTGCCCTTTGAAAAGTGGCAGGGGCATTACATAAACCAAATGGAAAGATGTGATAAGAAAACGTACCCCAAGGGTAGGTGAAAGTGGTCTTGTCCCGATCTTCTAGTGCTATGCAAATTTGGTTATAACCGCTGAAGCCATCCAGAAAGGAGAAGAACTTTTTACCTGCAAGAGTGTCCAATGCTTGATCAATAAATGGAAATGGAAAATGATCTTTCTTAGTAGATTTATTTAATGCTCTATAATCGACACAAATTCTCCATTTACCATTTTTCTTAGGAACCACAACTAAAGGATAAACCCATTGACTATCAGAAATAGGATATATAAACCCGATGTTCAATAGTTTCTATAACTCCTCTTTAACTATGTCGCACAAAGCGGGGTTAAGATGACATTGTGGTTGCCTAATTGGACGACTACCTTCCTCAATATAGATATGATGGGTGTAGGTATCGGGATGAATGCCATGCATATCTTGGTATTCCTAGGCGAAGGCTTCTTTATTCATTCTAAGCATGGCAATAAGATCTTGGATTTGTCTAGGGGTGAGCTGTGGATTAATGTTAAGTGTACGATTAGGTAGAATTTCCATAGCGACAAATTATGTTGGTGAGTCAATGGCTAAGACTTGTGAGGTGGATGGAATATCACTTGATTTTTTAGAAGATAAGAATGAGCCATATAAGCAATTATGGGGTAATAACTGATGTAGTGTGATAAAGTGTTGAACAGAGTGTGAACTCCCCACCAGTGGAAAATCCCCAAAAGGACATTGAGTATTTATACCTGAATGGAGGACTATGCTTTCAAATATTTCATTAAAAATATACCTATTATGAAGGAAACTAATAAGAACATTATCCTCAGTAGGCTCTTCCATATCTAAGGCTTTATCAATTGTTAGGATTGGTAATTATTCATCCAAGTCGCTATCAATCCGAACAGGGTCCTCTATCTCCAACAAAGGTTGTGCTGGTGGGTATAGAGTCAGTTGTTTCTTGTGCTCGCAATTGGAAATAACCATGTTCCCTGATCGGCAATTGATAAATGCATCTGCAGATGCTAACCAAGGGTGTCCCAAAATTAGGGGGTATCCCCCCAGCTTAATTTTTGGCTGCAAGATCACAAAGTTAGTCGGGTATTCCCATGAATCAATAGAAAGGATTACATCTTCAATCATACCTTTGAGTTTGACCAAATATCGATCTACCATTTGAAGAACTATAGGAGTAGTCCTAAGTCTTTCTAATGACAATTTTTCTTTTGTTTCATTTGTCATTACATTAATTGCAGCACCCAAATCGACAAGGGTATTAGGAATACATACTTTTCCAATGGTTACCTTAATGACTGGACTCCCTAGATTAGCATACTTTGGAATGGTAATGTTTCCAAGCATAAGGTCTACCAGTTGTCCAATGAATTGAACCATTTTTGGGTCTTGCTTCCTCTGTTGCTTCTTCGTACATAGATCACAAATTTTTTTTGTATAGATAGGAATGTATTTGATGGCCTGCAATAAGGGAATTTTAATGTTAACATTGCACAACTCATTAACAAAATCAAACTCAGGTTAAGAATCCTCCCTTTCTATTGGTGCATATTGAAATCGTTCGAGAAAAGGGGGGTCTTTGGCTAGCTCAGTTTCTAACTCCTCATTTATTTCGGTAATGGTGGGCCCTTGAAGGGCCTTCCCTGACCTTAACTAAACTCCATCTACTTCTAATGTATTTATGGGATAGGTGGAGTAAGTTGTTGTCTCATTATTATATACTGGTTGGGTGGCCTTATTGTTGGGGTTGGGGTTGGGCTAGGATGGCATTGATGTAGGTCTTGGTGGTGGGGTTGGATTAATAGGTGGGGTGGCTGATGATGGAAAAGCTAGAAATTATGGTTGTTGGTATGGGTTAATCATAGAAGGAGGTGGAAATTATGATTGTGAGGGGAATGGTTGTTGGTATGCAGATGGGTGTGGCATTTGTGGCCTCCATGCCTGTTGCCACAACTGTGAAGTATATGTATACTAAGGCATCCATTGAGGGTATGGGGGTTGTTGCCAACCCCCATGCCATCCTGTTTGATAAGAGTTGGGTTGGCTTAGTCCTATGGCAATATAGTCATTCATCATGTTGGGATGCATTTCTCGAGGTGGAAAGGGTCGCCTAGGGGCCATATAATAGACAGGTTCTTCAGAATATTCCATTTCGGTTACTCCTACAAGAAGAGGCCTCAAGGTAGAGTTCTTACTAATTTCCTCTAAATATGATATGTTTGTCCTATTGTATGGGCAATCCTCACTACCATGTCTTTTGCGACACGTTGGACAAAACACAGCTAGGGCTTTTTTGTCTTCTTCTTGTTTCCTAAGGGTGTAAAGAGTGTTTATTTGTTTCCCATATGACTCAACAAATATGTTTTAAGTTCTTCAAGTAAATTGCCTATTTCCCTTTTTGTGATACCTGTTGCATTGGCTATGGCATAAGGCTTACTTGGATAGCTCCTTCTTGAATGTTGCGACCTTGAATAGTTCCTGCAAATATCACAAATATTGTGAAATTCTATTTTAGAGATGTTTCCTTTTCCTATTAAAGTTAATGCCTCCATAACATCATCTCTTATCCCTCTAAGAAATAACATTTTAATGGTATCATCATTTACTCCCTCCTGACGAGACCATTGAAGACTAAACATAAAACATTCAAGGTAGTCTTCTACAGACTCATCTTCCTTTTGATTCATGCAAAAGATCTCATCCCAAACCTCCTTTGTCTTGCAGTATTCCTAGTACTTGTTCAAGAATAGATCCTTCAAGACTGTCCATGTTCTAATATTTCGAAGGTTCATAAACCACCATAGGGCAACATCCTTTAATGTAGCTAGAAATAGTTTGAGTTTCTGTGCATCATTTTGGTAGTCAAAGCTATGACACAACACATCAAATTCAAACAAAAACATGTCAGGATCTTCCATTGAAAGACAACGAAAAATGGGCAAAGCAGAATGAGGAATATTTTTCATAGGGGCATCTCTTCCAGGATCTGTGATTGGGAACTCAAAAGTGACTGGGTTATTGTTGGCCAATGCCCTATTGTGATTGTTGTCATTGTTGTTGTTTTTTTCATTATTATTGTTGTTATTATTGTTGGGATCCATGAATTCAAATGCCCACGGAGTAAAATAAGTTTTAAATGGCTTGTGGCTTTCTTCAGAAAATGGACCAACTTGATCCCCATAAGATTTTTGGAAAATTTGTTCAACTTTTTTGTGTAATATATCGGAAGAGCTTGGTTGGGTATTTGTGGGTGTCTAAATAATGGTGGTCTCAATAGAACATTTCTCAAGATCGGGTTCAGGCAATTCTAGTGATGGCAACTTACTTATTGGTTTCTCTTGAGTCAAGGTACTTGTCTCAATAGGTGACTTTGACTTATATTGCAATTCTTTGCGTTGTGGGCTCTTAATGGATGGTGCTAATTTATTTTTGGATTTCTCAGGTTGCGAACTACTTCCCTTTTCCTTTCTAATAAATCTTCCTCTATTGTCCCTATTATGATTCATGCACCTAAATGAGCTATGACAAAGCAAACCAAGGGTAATTATCCAAATGAGCTTGACTATCGCATGGATTTTGTCCTTAGCACAATTCTCCTAACTTGGTTTACTAGAAATGTAGGTCTTTAACACTGTTCCCCGGTAATGGTGCCAAAATGATTGGATAAAACTATGGTTTTTGAATTACTCTTTGAATTGGATTTGATGTACTTTTTGGAAATGGCTTCCTTAGTTCATCCTAAAGTGTCAATTTGGGAACGTAGGCTTTTGAACTGTGCTATGGCAATATGCCAAAGAGCTGCAATTAACAAACCAAGGGCTGATGGATGCAACCTAATATAATTTACTTATGGGCAGAATATAGATTAACAGACTTCCTATCACAAGTTTGATAGGAACCTATGAAGAAAAAGTTATGCATAGAAACATATTACCAACACTTAACAAAAGAGTAGTAAAGTAACAAAATAGAAATCTATCTGAAAATAACATTTCACAAAGTTGATGTTGAACTACTGAAAACAAACCTCCAATACTACTTAATGAAAATTTGGAACAATCCCATTAACTTATTCAACTGCTCTTATGTTTAATGATCTGCATATACAAGCAAACAACTATTGAATGAATACAGATTGTATTGGTAAGTATTTAAAAACTCAATACTGATTAATACCTTCATGGAAATGAATCACACAACAAAAGATTTAGACAACAATACAGTAATGAAATAATTAAACAACTTATAAATTCAAAGCATACATTACCACAGACATAATCTTACTACAATAATCACCAATCAACCGAGGAAGTGGGCCCTACCTTCACCGGTCATTGGATGATAAAACTCATGTTCACAGAATTATTCTACTATCACTTCCATTCATCCAAACAATCATAGACAGAGTATATAGAAAATCACCACGGCTCTGCTTTTAATTATGTATATTGATATATAGTTTCATCATACACACATATATATACATATTGAAGCTAGCTAAATATCTAATAGTCTTTCAAATGTAATCAATAAAAAATTTTGGTTGTGAGTGGCTTTCAACCAACAACCTCTAGAAGATAATCAAAAATAGTTTTAAAGTCTTTTGAAAGTTTTCCAAGAATAGCGTAACAACCTAAAACAAAATGACTAATCTTTGACGAGTAAAACCAAAATGACAATATAATTTGAGCAATTCAGTTATCCTTCCACCGATATCCTTCATGTGCATTGTCAACCATTAAACACTTCCTGTCACCAGAATCAAAAATACAATTAACAACAGTCAGCAAAATCGACATTTTCACTAGTTTTAACCTTTTCTTCTATTTCATAAAATACCTTCTATTCATTAACAAAACGTGACAGGAACGGTAGGAGACACTAGGAAATATGACAAGGTTTGACACAAATAAGAGGTAAAAGGATAACACATTTTTCCCTCATTAGTTAGAACAAACCTTGTCCAAGAAGAGGAAAATTTTCCAACTTAGCATCCTTGATAAAAAAAATTGTTGGCTAATTGATTCAAAGAACCCCAAAGCGTAAGAAAATGACAACATCTAGATTTCTAGAAGATGATAACAAAAAGAATATGTATGTCGAAGTAGCTCATACCTTTGTACAAAAAGAATCAAGCTAAGCTACTACTAGTGATTTTAACACTAGTAGAGTAAAATTGGGTCCTTCTACTGAGGATGGCGATGTGCATAATTTCTAGGTGACAACAACAAGATTGGTAGAGAGAAGAACCAGAGACAAACAAAGAAAAGATTAACTGAAGAATCAAGTAAAAGTTCTAATTTATTATTTAAAATATATATTAGACATAGCGCCACAACTAATCAGTCAAGTTGAGGCTACACTCGAATTTACATCTTCCATCCGTAAAGAAATGGTAAGTAAATTACAAATTTATAAATTTTATGGAAAGTTTATAGAAGAGTGGGCAGTAGAAATATTGTCTAAGGGAGCTAAATATATTTCATATATGAAAAATATATGTAAAGACATTGATTTTTTAAAAGTTGAAATTGATAAGGAAATTTCTTTTTCCAAGCATGAGGAGTTAGTTTGGATAAAGATTGACATTGATTTTAAGGGAATGATATAATTGGGTGTAGAAAAGCTGGTCAATGAGAATATTTGTGTGGATTTCAATGATAATAGGTGTGTCATGTGGAAGAGAATCATTGAATTGAATCTTTTTATTCTCAAGAAGAACATCTTAGAATAGAGAGAAGCACTTGGTGAATGTGATGTCATAAGAGCCAACATTTAGAAAAATATTTTGGGCATTGGTATTAAACTCAAAAAGGAAGGGGTTACTAAGGATGAAGAGGAAGAAACATTAAAGAAGATATTTAAGGATATGATTGAAATTATCTATGAAAAATAATCATTCAGCGTGGAAAGCATGTGAAGAATTAGTGACATCGACTTAGCTTTGTTTCAATTTGACGGACTCGCTACCTCATACATAGGAAGGATTGAGACAACAAGAGCTAACAAGGCTCTTTGAAAGTTAAGATCTACAAATATGATAATCCCTCAGCATGGTGACATTCCCCCTATTGTGAAAGAATTCTATGCTTATCAAGCTATATTTTTCATGTCAAATACCTAGTCACCTGGAGAAATCACCAGAAGCCTGCCACCTCAGCAATAATTATTTTCAATTTATTTTAAATTCTTTTATTTTCCTCATAAATTTATGTTTTATGTTGTTTAAAAAGAATATTGAATTGAATGATTATTCCAAGTAGTTGTTATGATTCTATTTATATAAGAAATTTGATGTAACTAAAAACTCTCTTATCCATTTTTTGGGAAGATATACATTGTTGGTAAGAGAAATGAGGGCTAGTACAGTCTGAAAGGATCTGAAACCTAGTATTCCTTGAGTATTCAGTTTATACCCTAGAGGATACAGTAAGAGAAATAAGAATGTATTAGGAATCTACAAGGCATCCATAACATATAACTGTATAACTCAACAAAATAAATTATTCAAATATCCACAACATACATGTTTTCCTTATAACTCCTTCTGGTAAACATATATATCATAATAGATACAAAAGGGCAGGTCTAGTCTCTACTCTGGTTAATCTACTATATTATATTACATATATGCCCTTTCTCATATACCTCCTATCTATTATATATAAAATATATGCATTCATCTCCTTGAAGGGATGTGTCTCCTTCTTTATAGTTGTTGTCCTTTACCGGTACTATGGTACTCTATTGGTCTACTATCCATATGATTTGTTCCTCCTTATGACCTAATAACATCATCCCCCATTTTAAATAAATGTCTTGTCCTCAAGACATGGGAAGGATGTTCTATTATTCTACTTGGAGTTGGGTCAATGTAGCCATTAAGTGTGCCTATGTTTGAAGGAGGGTTCCAATTTGCAATTGTATTTGGGCCAAAGTTCATTCAGTGTTTGGAAGAGTGGTGAGAATTATAATACCGCTATCTATTCATTTTGCTTCATTTAGAATCAACTAAGGAAATCTCAGCTCATTTTTAATGGCCTCCCTCAATTGTTGTAGTTGTTACTTGATAAATTCTCTTTGTGTGTGGAGCTGTTGTAGTTGGATGTGTAGGTGTTCTATTTTATCCCTCATTGAGCTAGTGGGATCCTATAAGGATCATAGCTTGTCTATTTTATCTATTCCTTTTCTTGTGTGATCTAGTCCCAGAGGCTCCTTGTTGTGTTCGTCCATTGTAAGAAGAAGTGATAGATTACTCTTTCAACCTTAATGTTGTTCTTTTTTTGTTGAATTTGTACCTCTATCTATGCTTGTGTAGAAGCGCATCTCTTGATGAATTTTTGAGTGTTTCGTTGGATAAGCTTGCCCTGAGCTTCTCTTCTTGTGTTATATTTTTGAGATCTCTAGTAAATTTATATGCCACTAACCAATTGGTGTAACTATTGTGGCAAAGGGAGGGATTGATCCTTGAGAAAATGGGGAATAACCTTTTTTAGTGTGTCGATGGCTTCCTAGAGCTACTCAGTTTGTTTCGCATGTTCTTGTACGAGCTCCTCTCTTGATGTCACATGAAAAATATCTCCTAGCTGTATTTTTTGGATAGGTGACATTTCAAAGGGATTCACATGTGATATGACTAGTGGAACTTGTAGTAATTGCAGAGAATAGGAATATTAAACTTTTTGTTGAGCTAGGAAGTGTTTTATTATGGAGATAGTATCCAGAGGGTTAGATGTCTATCTAAGATTAGCTTTATCCTTCTTTGGTTCTTCCATGGATCAATCTTTATTTCCTTCTAGTTATTCTATCTTTTCTTCTTCTTTGGTGTCTGGAGGGATATTCTCCTATCCTATTGTTTCTTGGACAATATTTTCTTCTTCAACTTCTTAAGAAATAGTATCTTTGTTCCTAGCATCCTGGACAACATATTCTTCTTGTGTTGGCCCTTGCTCTAGGTTCTTTATCATTCTCATATATTTTTTGAGTGGACTCTTCTATTTCTTTCCAAAGAGCCTTCACATCATCTAGATCATCGTGCATTAGCCTATTTACACACTACTTTATCTGGAACTCTTGTTCTTGTGCTCATTGTAGATCTTGTTTTTTTTGGTTGGTTATATTGGTGTTGACTAGAGAGATGGCCTATTCTTTGGTTTTTTCATCCTAGGCCAAAGATTTATCCCTTTTTCCATTATTTTTGCAAAAATTGCATTAGAGAATCCCTCCATGGCTTCCTCAATACTTTTATTCAAGTAATTAATGTATCTTGTCAAACTCTATATTATTATATCTTGATTGGATTCATCATACTCTTTATACATCTTTAAGATCTATGGTAGCATGTTGTGGTTGACAATAGCATTAAATGTCTCCAAGACATTTATTGTATCCACTAAAAGTGTTGAGGGTTGCTATTTTGGTGCTTCTTTTTATGTTTCATGTGGCTCTGATTTGACTGGCGATTTCTAGGAGATTCTCCTTGTTCATTTATTTCTTTGTAGAGTTTGTTGCATCTTACCTTCTTCCTCAAATATTTATTCAACCTCGGGTTCATCAAAATTCAATTTTGGTTTGGTAGTTTTTTGCTTCACCCTTGCATGTTGAGTTCTTTTCAAAGTTTGTGATGATTGGCCCAGATGAGAAGCTATTGATGTTGATGTTTGAGTTCCTACCAATAATTTGAGAGGTGTGGCCTAGGACCTTGTGGTACTTTTTTTAGAAGATTTGGAACATGTTGGAGTGGTGGAAATAGGTTGTGGTCCTCCCTATTTCCGGGCTTTCTTTTTATTCTTGTCCTCATCCTCCCAGGCTTCCTCTTTTTAATATCTATCCATTACCTCTTAGTATGTCCTGAATCTAGGAGTAGTAGTGTCCTTTGGGTTCTGGAGTAAAGCTATTGCATATGCATCAATCTCTTGTGTTGTGATCTCATAAGGAAGTTCCAAAATCCATATTGTATGGGGTTCAACAACCTCAATATATGAAAAATCCTTATCAAACAAGAATATTATTGTGTTCTCATATTGTTTATTTGACAAATATGGGACCCAACTCCTAAATTGAATGTTTTCTTAGAAGTTTTTAGAAAACCCCAATAAGTTGTTTGCCTTGCTTCAAATTTTACAAACTGGTAGGTGTGAGCCTTAATTTGGTCTGCTATGGTTTGTTCTATTTTCTAGATTTTACCTTTGAACCTTGGTAGTTCATTTAGGAAATAAAACATCAAGAATATAATGAGATATCCATACCAAAAATGATACCTAGTGTCTTTGATCTTCTTCAAGTTCTCTATTAGTTTCTCTTGCATCACCTCAAAAAAATCAAAATATTTTCCTTTGACCACCATCTGGTAGGTAGTGTGGACAGTTGTGGTAATGACAGAGTATTCTTGGTTAGCATAGTATGATTTTTAAGTGATCCCCACTACTACATACTTGACCGTTGGATTTAAGATTGAATTCAAGTTCATATTCTAGTTGTTGAATGTGGCTCCTGTCATCCTCTCCACTTCACTATTCTTTCTAGCCTTTTTGGCTAAGATCCCTCTAACATTATGTAGCCTGGTCATTGCATAAATTTCTTTATTTTTAATCTTGCATAGCTTTTTGAGGTACATAAAATCATCATGTATCTGACTCAGGAGAATTTGGACCCATTCTTCTTCCAAGCAAAAGTCCAGGAAATCCTTCCAAACATCCAAGATTTTCTTTCCAACCTCCATATATTCTTGTTTGTATGTCTTCCTATCCTCCATTAGGAATTGTTGGTGGGGCTCTTCAATCTTAGTATGATTAATTTTGGAAATGGTTTCATCGATATGCTTTCTCACATCCTCCAAATGGACTACATTGTGCTGAATTGATGAGAATGCTTTGTCTTTGTCGTTGAGCCTTTCTTTGAAGGGGAGTCATTTAAAGATTGGTCCAGGCCTCTCAAAGATGTGGATGATTGTAGGAATGACCATTACAAGGACTACTTCATTTGAAATTTCTATTTTTATTAGAACTTTCATTATGGAATTTTCTAACTTTTCTCAGTGAATGCTCTATTCTCGTAGTGGTAGTATGTGAAGATTGAGAGGGGATTTTGGGTTTTTTATAAGATGGTGGTTAGTGGTGTGTAATCTATAGTAGGTGGTAGCTACACTTTTAATGTTATTCCAATTTTTTGGTTTGTGTAGGCCATTTAGTTGATTTTATGGGTATCAGTGGTATTAAGGTGGTTTAAGCTTCTGTGTTAGTTACACTATGGTACAATGTATTTTGGTGAAATTAATGCATTTTATTCTAGTGGTAGCCAATAGTACTTCACGTGTGCATCATTAATGTGCCTAAACATAATATTACCATCAAGTTGTTAGATTTTAATGACTCTAGATTCATTTATGTGATGAATGTAGAATGGGCCTAACCATCTAACTTTTAACTTCCCTTATTTCTTTAATTTTTTATTATACAACAACACTAGATCCTTTGTTTGGAATGTCTTTAGGTGCAAGTTTTGGTCATGCAATGATTTTTTCCTTTGATGTTCTAACTACTGGTTGTACATGGAAACTTTCTAGTATTCATCTAGGTTTTCCAATTCTTCTACCCACATCTTTAAGGATTCATCCTCTTTGATCTGCAAAGTTAGGGCAGTACGTATTTTTGAAATAATGAAGTTCATGGGTACTATTGCATCAAGGCCATAAACTAACTAAAATGGTGTAAAATTGATTGTTCATTTATAGGAGGTCTAGTATTCCTATAATACTATCAGTATCTTAATGTCCCAATCTGTTCGGCTTCCCTCACATAATTTTTTTAATGTTTTCCCAATTATTTCATTCAAGGCCTCACTAGCTCCATTGGCATATGGATGATAGGGTGAGCTTTTATTGTGAATTATCATAAAATTTTGTAATGATTCCCTTATCATGTTGTTTATGAAATGTTTCCATTGATCACTCATTATTCTTAGAGGGCATCCATATCTGGTGATAATATAGCTGTATAGAAACTTGGAGATAGTTTTGGCAGTACAATCTCTATTTGTTTCTACCTTTACCTATTTTTTTAGGTACTCCACACTAGTGATGATAAATTGAAATTTTTTCCTTTGACATTCTAACTAGTGGTTGTACATGCAAAGTTTTCAATATTCATCTACTTTTTCTAATTCCTCTACCTGCATCTTTAGGGATTCATCCTCTTTTATTCGCAAAGTTAGGGCAGTATGTATATTCAGATTAATGAAGTATATGGGTAATATTGCATCAAGGCTGTAAACCAATTTAAATTGTATAAAATTGATTGTTCATTTATAGGAGGTCTAGTATTCCCATAATAATGTTGGTATCTTAATGTATCGATCTGTTTGATATCCCTCACATAATTTTTTCAATGTTTTTCCAATTATTTTGTTCAAGGCCTCACTAGCACTATTCGGCTCTGGATGGGTAAGATTTTATTATACATTATCATAAAATTTTGTAGTAATCTCCTTATCAAGTTATTTATGAAATGTTTCCCTTGATCGCTCACTATGCTTAGTGGGAATCCATATCTAGTGATAATATTTTTGTATAGAAACTTGATAATAGTTTTGGTAGTGCAATCTCTTATTGTTTCTACCTCTACCCATTTTGTTAGGTACTCTACATGGGTGATGATAAATTTAGTTTTTTGTGTGCCTTGCCAATTGATTGACTGGCTTTATGAAATCAATTTCCCATTTCTCAAATAGGTCTTGGGGTAGTACTGGTTTGATTGGAATCTCATCTTTGGTGGTAGGCCTTCCTACTCTCTAAAAAATGTCACATACTCTTACGTAGTCCAGGGAATGTTTGTGTAATGTTGGCCAACATAGACCTGCTAATTTTACCCTTCTTATAGTAGATTCTCTAGAAATATGTCCTCTGATAATCCCATTATGTGCTTCTTATTGAATGGATTTTCTTTCATAATTATAGAATACTCTCTAGATTTCATGTTTTACCTTGTGGTGTAGTTCTCCTTATACTAATGTATATGGTGATACTTTGCATGTACTAGTGACTATCTATCTTATGGTGTTAAGTCTTTGGGGAATTCTCTAGTTGATAACAAGATGTCGATATCCTTTAGTTCCTCCAGTACTACTATAATTATAAAACAAGTGTGTGCTAGGTAGTTCTTCACCAGTTTTAATCCGAGATAGATAATCTTATCCTTGGTTATTCTTTTTACGTTTCACCATTACCTTGAAGTCAAAATTTTGGAATAGTAACAACCATCTAGAGATCTAGCCATGAGTTATCATATTGTTAATATGTATTTTAGGGTTTCATGAGCATATACCATTGCTAGAACTTCTCTTTTTGTAGTGGTGTAGTTCTTTTCTACCATACATAATTTCTTGCTAGAAAACACTATCAGATGATCCTTATTCCCTTTAGATTGAGTGAGCGTGACTCCTATTGCTATTTTGAAGGAATCTATGTGGACATGGAAAGGATTATTCCAATCCAAAAAAATAAGATGGGTGCCTCTGTTGTTTTCTATTTCAAAGTATCAAATACATTTTGGGCTTCTTCATTCCATTCAATACTTCACCCAATTTTCTTCCTTACGAGGTCTTCTAATGGTTTTACAGTTCTCACCTACCCTTTCATGAAACTTTTATGGTATATCATGTATCCTAAGAATTTATTGACCTCTAGACCATTCCTTGGTGGTGGTAGGTTCAAGATCAAAGCTACTTTCATCAAATCTACAATGAGTCCCTCCTTGCATATTATGTGGCCAGGAAATGTCTCTTAGGGCACCACAAAAGTGCACTTCTTTAGGTTTAGTGAGATTTGCATACTTCTACACTGGTTGAGCATCATCTAGAGGACTTAGATATGGTCCTTTACTAACCTATAGACTATCCGGTCATCTAATTAGACTTTGAGAAAATCATGAATAAAATATTTGAAAGTGTTAATCATTATCTAGTTGAATATTTCCAAAGCGTTCTTTAATCTGAATGGAATGAATGTGTACATGTACGATCCCCATTTAGTAGAAAAAAAAAATTGGGCTGATCTTCTTCCTTGATTCTTACTTAGTGGTATCTAGAGAATTCATCCATAAATGAGTAGATCTCCCTACTAGCAACCAATTCTAGTATTTCCTATGTAAATGGTGTGGGGAATGGATCATGTATGCATACTTTGTTTAATTCTGAAAATTCAATGCACACCCTTATCTCTCCAATATTCTTATTTTGAACTACCATTGGGCTTATCCACTTTGTGTCTTCTACTGGTTTAATTATTCTAGTAGCCAACATTTTGTCTATTTGAATTAACTCTTTTTTATTCATATTAGGATTTAAGCAATATGGTATCTTTCGAACTTGTTTGGATACTTCTTTAAGTTGAATCTTCATAAACCCCACTTCTCCTTTAATTCCTTTCATTTCAGTGATGTTTTTTGGAAACAAGTATTGGAATATGGTTAATGTTTCAATAGTTTGTGCAACAACATGTTCACCCCAATAATCTCCTATGTGTGTAAGCTTTGGGTCACCTTTTGCTATAACTTTTGTTTCTTTTATTTTGAGTGGTTGATTGTAGTATTTCTACATTTTTTTGGTTGTTTCTTTTATATCTCTCCCATCTGATCAATTTCTATATCTAGTAGCTATTCTTCTTCATCATTCTATATCACCTATAGTGTTGTTTTAATTAGGACATCTCCCATTCCATCCAATGCCTATGTTTATATTTTTATCTGATGGTGTGGAATGGGATTTTGGTTCCTAAGATTTCAGTGTTATTATTTCATTTAGTGTAATTGGGTGTCTTTATTGATAAATGGAAAGGTCTGAATGAAATCACTAGTTAATTCTATCCAAGTTCTGGCTTTTTCCCTTCTCTCTTGGTCAATATGCCATGTTTGTCCTACTAGGCATAATTTCTAACATAATAAGTGAATGTAGAGTTGATCATCATATTCATAGTTACCTTCTCAGTAATATATGCATATTTCTAGGTGCTTCTCTAGTGGGATCTTACCTTTGTATGGTGTTATATCCTTGTAATCCCCTACTTTTGGTAGGAATCTCTCCCTCACCAGGGTTTTAAATCTATCCCACTTCTTTATGTTCTTCTTATGGGCATTATACCAATGTGCAATAGTGCATGTAAGAGTATGTGATAGTCTAACTAGTCTATCTACTTTCTCTGGGAAGGTTTCCTTGATTTGAGTTATATAAGGTATTAGTTCACCTACTCCAAAGTATTTGGGAAACTTTTCCTAAAAGTTCTTTTGGGAAGTGCGAAAAATTATGCAAGAGTCACTTTTGTAATCTCCTCCTTCCTTAGTAGAACCACACATGTCATGCACTACACTTGCTTGTTCCCATGGTGTTTTCCATATCATGAATATTCTCTAAAATCCAAAGAGCTTCTAGGAATACAACTATTTATTGTCTTGTAGACATGCTTCTAATATTGCTTTTCTATCCATACTACCTTTAGTATTTTCTATTTCTAGTTCACCTTTTGAATTGGGTTCTTCCAAAATTTCATTAGTTAGTATGGTTATGGTTTTTATGGTCTATTCATTATCCTCATCTTCAAAATTCACTTCTTCTACATAGGATCCTCTAGGTTTCTTCCCTAAGGGAATGTAAACCACTCTTTTATCATTTGTAAAGGATATTTCTTCCTTTTGGGTATCTAAAATTCCTTTGGAATCTACAAACCATCTAATCCCTAGTAGTGCATTGAATGAATCAAACATTTCCTTCATAGTGACCACCTCAAAATCTACTGATTGTTTTACTCCTTTTACATTAACTTCTATATTTTTCCAAGTACCCATCATTTTCATTTCGATACTATCTACCAAGCTAATATTGTAAGGCATAAGTACTAATGCCAATTTATCTAAGTATTCCCATATTATTTTAGTAATTAGACTGACATTTGATCCTAGGTTGACCATTACTTTGGGTATCCTTCTCTAGTGGATCCAAAGTTCAATCAATATTGGCCTCATTTTCTAATATTTGTCAATGGTTCTAATTTGTGCTATGTTTTTCTTATTCCAATATTTACCAAGTTGTCTCAGTTTGGTGAACAGATCCCATTGTCTGGCTAATCTTGCAATCTATTTGAGGACCTTCACTTCCAGTTTTGTGAAATTTCTATTTTCCATTCCTTCTTTATTTTGTTCTTATTCTAGAATTTGTTTGGAATTTTTTACTATTTGGTCATGTTTTTCTTTTGTGGGGTGGAATTATAGCTCTTCATTGAGCTTTCTTCTTCTTCTTCTAAAGTTTTTGCATTCATCCTTTCAATATCTATTCCTTTCCTAGTCACTATTGCCATCTTGTGCTTTTTCTTAGATCTAGCTTTCTCCCGATATTCATTTTTAGTGTTATCTTCATCTATTACATCCTCCTCTCTTCCTATATTTCAACATTGTTTAACTCCTTTGAGATCCTTACGTGTTTTATGGAGGAGTCTATCCCCTTTTATATTAGTGGAATATTATTGCTTATCTTTTTACATATAATGCTGACATGCTTTCTCACAATGAAATGCATCATGGTCTTCTCCACAAAATTTGTATTGTTTCTTCTTTTCTATCCAACACTCAATATAAAAGTGCCCTAATTTTCCATAGTTGAAACAAGTAACATATTCTCTTCTTCCTCTCCCTCGATCATGGCCTCTTACTCCTCGGTATGGATCATTATCACCATATGGTCTTAGTTATTGGATGGCATTTGATGTTCTCTAGTTCTTCCATGGTGGGACCCTATATCTATGATCCTATGCATACAAGGGTCCTTTCGCTAGTCCTTTTACATATTCCATATCTCAATTGTAGTTTGGTTCTTCCTTTACCCAGAATTTGTGTGATGGGCTTTCTAATGTTTCATTGTTGTCCCATTCTCAGGATACCCCACACTAGAACAAGTTGGGTTTTCTAACAGTGTGGAGGTCTACCCTTAAAGTGTTTCCCTTCTTTTCCCCTATTTCCATTGAGCATTTTTTTTAGATATGGCCTTCCTGTTGATGGTCAAAAGTAACACAATAACGTAAAATAGAATATTTCCACTCTATTTGTCCTAAAAAAAGATAACTAATCTAAAACCTAGTCTATTTTCATCATCACTAAACTATTAAACTTCTGAAAATAAACTACTTGCATTAAAAACTATAAAAATTGTTCAATTGTTGCATAAAAACTGATAAAATAAACAATCTAGTTTTAGGTAGCCAATCTGACTTTAATCAACCGAACTTTACAATCAGGAGAGAATTTCTACTTATAGAAATAATTAACATTAATATCTCCTATAAAAAATTATGATCCATGAATTTGAGGCCTAGATCCACAATTATAGGGGTGCTCCCTAGTTAAGTCCGAGTCCTTTCTTTGTTGAAGCTGCTCAAGCTGAGTACACCTTATGCCAATTTGTTTCAAATTTGACAAGGAGTTATTGCTTTGCCTACTACTAATCACTATGCCCAATCTTTGGCTTGCCAAAATTGATATGAAGCTATGTATTTATCCAAAAACTGATTTGGAGGTGTTGTTATCCACAGGGTGCTTGGAGCTAGTTGACACTATTTGATTTTATACCTTTTCAAAACATGAAATATTCCTTATCCCACTTAGTTGCTTTTAGCTACTTTGAATGCCTTTTGTTTAAATTAGTCATCAACATTGTTGAAATTTTTTTGCAAGGTTTCATCCTTAGGCACATCCACCCATTCCACATTGAACATTACTCTTTCAAACTCTTTAGTGATGGCGGTATACATATCCTGTTGCTGGGAAACATTATGAGTAGAATCTCGTACATACAATCTGATGTCCATGAGCTTATCTAGAAGAATCCCTTCATCATCATCTCCTTTCTTAACCATTTCCTCCAATCTATTATTCCATTAATCTTTCATTTCCTATAAATGCATCAAACCAATACCTGCTGAAACCTCCTTACCTATCACTTCAACATCAATCCCCTTTATGAACTTTCTTTCATCAAACAAGTCTTGTTGAGCATGCTACAATATTCTTTTATGTTCCATGAGGACTTCTGTTTTGAAGATCAATATGTTCATACATTTATCAAGATAACCAAAATATTGATCTTCCAAAATGGCATATTCAATCACATCTGATCTAGGCACCCTTTTCAAAATCCTCAACTTCTATATATATCCTACATACTTATCTTCTTCTGTTCCTAACAACATAATGTATTCTCCTAAAGAATTGACCAGATCACCTACCTCTTTATAATTTTTTGAACCAGTAGTGAAAAGCTCCTTAGTGTCCTTCTTAAGAAGTTCAATCCACTTCTCCATCATTTGTGATTTCCTCTTTATTTCAGTCATCTTATCCACCATTTGATGACTCATAATATAGGAAATTCTAGTGATGTTAGTTGTTCAGGAGTGGATGTAATCAATTCTTTTAGAAAACATTTCATCTACCCTACCTAATCCTTGAGCTCATCCTTAGCCTGCTTGTATTTGATCAGTCATGACTTGGTAGTGGTGACCATAATGTCAATGACATTTATTTGCTGATTTCTAGTTTTTTTACCCATGTTGATAGTGTTTACTTGATAATCCAAATCTTCCAGATACCTATCATCTTTATCAACCACTGGGGTAGAAATTTTTGCTACCAAATCTCCATCATCAGTGAGCCTTGTAGAGTGAGTAGCAAGGGGATTATTTTTAGGCTTCAATTTATCCACTTCTTTGATCATGTCATCACATGTCAATGGTTGAGCTTGAACTTGTTATCTCTTTTCCAAATTTAATTTAAGCCATGTAGGTGTAGTTGGATAATTTATTACTTGTTGAGCACTAGGAGGTGTTAATGGTAGAGGTGTAGAAGAAATTATTTCTATTGCATGCTTATAAGAAGTCTTTTGTTGCTCCTCTTGTTCTTTCAACAACCTCTTCTATTCCATTTTCTCATTCCGAGCTCTAATTTCTTCTCTTTTTCATCTCTTCCTCTTTTTGTGAAGCCTCCTCTTCATCCCTTAACCTTTGATGTTCTAAATCCATTACATGGAGTTCCTCTTCTACTTCCTTGTCTTGCTCAACTTTCTCTTATCATTCCAACTCTTGTGCACAACCCTCTTCCTCAGCCTTCTTTTCTGTTTCAGCATCTTCACTCTCCGAAGCTAGCTCCTCATCTTTCTTTCTTTTCTTTTCTTCTTCATCAGCCAACTCTTTGGTAGCTTGTCTTTGAGCACTCTCTAAGATTTATTTTTTCTCATCTTCTATCAAAAAATCTCTCATTTGGGCTTCATCCCAAATACTTCCTTCCTCAAACCCAGTGTCTTCTTCTTTAGCATCCTCTTTGGCCCTCTTAAGATATTCTTCCCATTCTGATTTTTCCTCTTTCTTAGAGTCCAAGGGCACTGGTGATTTTGATACATCAATTACTAGAGGCCTTTCTTCTTGACCAACTACAACTCCTGAAGTTGATGGTGTAGTGGGAGGGACATCCTTGGTTTTCACATGAATCATAGAAGGACCTTCTTGGGTAGTAGTTTCTTTCTCAGGATACACAACAACTAAGGGTGTAGCACCAAGACCTAAAATAACCCTTGTAGTAGCAGCTTGATAAGTAACCTTAGACTTTTCCAAAGCTTCGATGACTTCCTTCATTGAAATTTCTTCTTTTCCTAAGGAAAATTATTTTGTGGCTGCAACAATTCTCTTTATCCTCTTGTATTGCCTCATTTCTGTAAAAGAGGTGGGCTCACTAATATAATCCTTCTTTCTTGAGGCCTTAACTCTTGGTTGCTTGAGATGAAGAGTAAGCCATTTAAGGCTTCAATCAACAACTACCTATGAAACTTTACTAATATTAGTTTCCTCTTTCTCTATCTATTTGACTCGCTCCAAATCCTTGGTGGCCACTTTATCCATTTCATATAAGGGGATCAAGAGTGATCCCATCATCAGAAACATTGTCTGGTATGTCTTCTTTCACCCTAAAGTCCTTCATTTGGCTAATGATCAATCTTTCATATCCCCTTCTTCTTACTTCAAATTGGTCTTGCAAGTTTTCCAAAAAGTCTTTGAGAAGTGGCCGATGGTGGGGAAACTATGAATCATATATATACCATTGATTTTCTTCTTAGGATCAAAGCACTTCCTAGATGTATGATGTTTAAGATTCATTGATTGAAATACCTCTGTTTTTGACTTAGCTTCTATAGAAGATGAACACGAATAAAAATTCAAATGCATTGGGAATGAATGGTAGCCAGCCTTGCACATGGTAGAAAACTTGGCATTTACCTCAGCTACCCTTACAAGAAAACTCCATCAAAACCCACCTATCACCACAACACCTTAATAGTTTGAAATGGTTCTTATCATATCCAAATAGTCTGACATATTAAATATCCAAGATACTGAGAGGGGGGGTGAATCAGTATCTTCTTCAACTTATTGAACAAATACCATCCAATTAACCTAATTCATATGATAATTAAGATGAGAAGAAGAATTAACTAAACATGAAGCACAAAAAACATGAACATCAAGATTTTTATGTGGAAAACCCAGAATGGGAAAAACCACGGTGAGGATTAACTCACAATATAGTATAACTGGTTATAAGATATTACGAAAATGTGGCTCACTACCAGGACTCACTATCCAAAAATGGAGGCTCGCTTCCTACAAAATATAGAAACAAAAATGGCTTACAACTAGAGAATGAACTGATGTAAGTACACCTCAGAGTGCAGATTCAATTCCTTTGAAGCTCAAATATTCGTAAGCCAACAAATCACTCTTAACTCATTTCAAATCCACGCATAATCTATCAACATTCACATACACAATTCTCATTGTTCTATCTCTAAAGACATCCTGTATATATCTAATTTTCCTATAAGTAACAATCAAGTCGGCTCTAGGTAAACTCAAAAACTTCTCAAAATTAATTCAAACATGTGGTGCACAATTACATGTTGATATGGATTGCACAAACAAGATTTACTACTTATTAGGTTGGCCAACAATAGACCTAATAATAAAAATGTAAACAAAAAAATGGTGTCGGCGACAACCACAAGCATCTAAATGCACAAGATACTATCCATGCATGATTTTATCAACCAAAAACCATTTCCCAAAATTTTAAGTTGCAACTATCATCGGAGGGGAAATCTAGAGAAAAATACCAAAGGACAACTCTATATTACCAATTTAGAATACTGGATCAACATGAATTTGAATCTTGCAGTTGCAACTCATATATCATGGTGACATCAATAACAACAAAAACTATATCAAGAGATGTGTTCTTCTTCATTCTTCCAACAATCTCCAACTTTTTCATTGATGGCAACATGTGCGAAAGGCGTTTGCAAACTTTCTATGTACAGAGTATACTATAATTCTCTTTCCATTCTCCCCCTTTGAAATCAAGGATAAAGGTCAACCAAAAATTATGAAAAAAATATATACACAAGGTTCAGAATGTACAACACAGAGAATTAAACTATTGAACTCCCCTTGAGGAGTTTAACCCAAACAATGTAAAAAACCAAAAAAAAATTACTCGGAGGAGGGAGCACTTTGAAGTTCTTGTAGAATGCCTTGCCAGGCCATTTTACCATTCTCCCAACTCTGTTTAGCAGATATCAACATTTTATTCAAAGACTCTAATGCAATAAAACTTTCTTCAACCTCATTTAGATTATTCAGGGTCAGATTGATCTTATCCAATTTCTCAGCATTAGCCAAAGCATTGGCTACCAAAGTGTACTCCATCCCTACATTGTCGCCAAGCAGGCCAAATTTTCTAATTATCCCTTCTTTCTGCTTCTATAACATGAATAATTTTTCTCTATGTGCAGAGATGGAATTCCAAGTTGATCTGTCTCTTTGCATGGATACATTTTAAGTATTGGAAACAATTATCAACTAGGACTCAATGGAGTCCATGATATATTTTATACTTTGTGTGGCATCAAGCCACCTTATACAGTAGGAAAACCAAAAATTAGCTTCAGAATCACAAGCCTTCACAAATTCAAGGCTCTTTTCTACATCGGTATGTTCCAAAGCACACTTGTCATGGAGGATCAATAGCCTTTCTCATTTAGTTTCTCTTCAATTTCCTATTTTGTTTCCTCACCAAGTCTGGTGGCATACTCCTTGAAGGAGTCCAATAGAAGCTTTAGGTTTTCAACTAGGGTGAGAGATGTGTCCATAGATGTATCAGGTGTGACATCCTACAAAGCCTTAATAGCATCTTTGATGAGTTCAGTTCCCTTCTAATGCATTTCCAAGAATTCTCTTCTACTAGATGCATGAAATACATCACCTAACACCATTTTATGTATAGGTGAAATCTTTTTCAGATCCACATAGCCTTGATTCATGGGAAGTTGCAAGAGTTCTGGAGGAATTACCAGCTAGAATCTGATCTGCTTATATAGCAAGCCCTTCAAGACATCATCATCATCGGAGGATTCTCCAGTGGAAATTTTGTGATTCCACAACCTGTTGAGATATTTCTTCATTCTTTCCACTAGGTTCACCTGATTCCTTGTTTACCACTTCTTCCTCAGCCTTCTCTTCCTCTACTCTCTGTTCTTCAATCTCCTTTTCTTCTGAATTTTCTTCTTCTATATTTTCTTATTCCTTTTCAACTTCTCTCCTCTCTTCTTCTTCAGAGTGTACAAGAGGGGAAACATCATGAATCTCTACTTCAACATTTTCTTCAACCTGTCTTTCAATTTTTGGAGCCTCATTAGCAGCATTAATTTCTGGTAGAACATCTATACTACCTATTTTTCAGAGGGATATCAGAGTCATTTATTTCCAGAGGTACATTTTCATTAGTAGTACTAGAAGGAAGATCTTCCTTGTCATCTGTAGAAGTTTATTTTCTTGATTCAGGAGTCATACTAGATGCACCAAGCATACCATACTTTTCTATTGCATTCCTGATAGTATTTATTATTTCCTTCCTTATCCTTTTGATTTCCTTTATATATCTGGTCATCAGAGTACTAAATCTCATCTTCGGCCAGAACAAATTAGAAAAAATCATCTTCAAAGTTTCTATATCACCCAGAGACAGAGAGGATGCAATATCCTTATATGCTTTAGCTCTTATTTTATCTTCCAACTCAACCACCTCTGCTCTTCTCTTCATCATTACTTCCCACAATTTTTTAGGTACATCACACTTAACATTATCCCACTTAGCTTCCAATATAGTAACATATTTAATGATGGACACTATTATTTTTTACTTATCTTCTTCACCTACTAAATCATACACTTTTTTTGTGTGTTTCATCATATTTTCTTGATGCACTAGATTATTCACCAAGGCTTCTAGTTTGAGAGGGGTACTAGGCCTTACCAGAGAGATTTTTTGTTCTACCTGGTCCAATGAAACTTCTTCTACAACTCTAGCCTTCTTTGCATAAGCTTCATGATCACTATAATCATATTCATGAAAATCCTCTAAGGATGACACATAGTGAACTTTCTTTGATCCAACACTGGTTTCTTGAGATGCTCCTTCACCAAAGGAAATACTTACCCTTCTTTTCCTTGTCAACTTAGAATTCGGGTCTTCCTCCTCTTCTTCTTAGTCCTCAGTGATGCTGAGATTATTCTCCCTTGTAGCCTTTTATTTTCTTCCTCATTTAGTAGGCGCTACTGAAGGAACACCTTTTCTTTTTCCTAATCTAGTAGTGGGTCTGGAAGGGGTTAGTCCTTTACCTTTGTCAGAGGTGTTGGGCTCAATCGTTATTGAAGTTGATCCAGAAGCTTGTTTGGAAGGAGGAATCCTATTGAATCTCCTTATGCTAGGTGATTCTCCTAAATTCTATTCTCCATGGGAATTTCCTTGTGTTATCTCTTCATCTATGAAACCATAATTTCTAAGCATTTTAGTTACATTTTTCTACCTTGTAGATTTGTTGCGCTCCAAATGAACTTCCATGGATTTTTCTGCATATGTTTGAATACGGGGTTCATTTGCATCCTTTGGACTCTTCAATAATAGTTGCACATAACCTTCATCTTCTTCTTCTATTATTTTATATCCTATAGGTTGAATCTAGATAGTCTGGGGTCCAACTACTTCAACCATGCACTCATCAGAAGAAACATGTAATATGATGTCATTCTTATACTTTTCAACAATCTTCCTCAGAATTTTATCTCTCTCATTCATATTTTTCTTGAATAGAGAGAAAATGTCGTCAAGGCATTTTCTATGTTCTTCACATCACCCAACTTATGCATATGATAATTTTTTTGATGAGAAACTGGTTGGGATGGGTCCCAAAACACTGTTTCATATTTTCTCAAAAGAATTATGAGGAAATAAAATAAGAGGCAAACAATCAAAGAACCAAACTTAAAAGGATACTTCTCCTTTGACATTCTCAAAATCTCAAGTAGATATTGTCTGAGAAGCTCACATAGATCATAATTTGCACCATTTGCAGCCATATCAAAACCATCATAAATTGTTGTGACGGACATAGAGTTCTCTCTATTGGTGAAGTAGATTTTATGTCCTATCATTATGGATGTGTACTTCACAGCTAGATTAGTGGTAAGTTTTTTTGTGAGATCTCTCTTATCATATGTTGCACCAGTGAGATCCATCACCACTTAATTTTTCACTGCTTTTAGCATTGGTATAGGTTCAATTTCATAGAGTCCAATGATAGTTTTGATCACTTCCTTAGTTATCAAGTACAGCTCATGGGTCCACAAGAATGAATCATGCATTCTGCTGAGGACTAGTTTTACATACTGATCATCCATTGTGGAATAGAAATTTGAAAAGTTGTTCCAAAAATCAAAATTCTTTGTCACAAGGTTCGAGCACTTAGGTTTCACCATGAGATTATCTCTAGTAAGTTCATTCAACCATATATCAACCAATTTAGTGTGATTGAATTCCTTGGTCTTAACCCTAATGTACATTCTTGTATCCTCTATCGGCATGACACCATGAGGAATCGAAGAGAAAGCACCCATAGGGTCATGTTCAAAAACCTTCATTGAGTATTTCATATAGAAGGGTCTACGTCTTTCTATTTTATTTATGACTATAGGGGTTGCCATTATATATAATACCAAGCTCTTAAAGGATTTAGAAAGATAATTTTAATAAGCTCACAATGGCGTGGAATTGAAAAATACCTCTTTCTTTCATGAATAGCCAAAACTAGGGTTTGCACAAGTCGCACTTCAAATCACTCCAAATCGCTCTTCACCTTCTTTGAATGTACAAGTGATTGAAATGCCTTTATTATTTTGCTTTATAGACCAATGTGATGCCCTAATTTGTATTAAATGCAATGAAATTTGAAAAGTTGGCAAAAACCTTCAACTACATTGAAAAACCCTAATATTCTCCACAAGCGAGCATGCATGCATTTTTTCTTCCAGTTTCTTTTTCAAAACCTCTATCTATTCATCTCTTTCAACATCTCCTTGTGCCAAAGGCTGACACACCTAAAATTAGGGTGTTCAAAATATTTTCTGCTAAATCTCCCCCTAAGACCATGCTAGGTCTAGTTCCAGTTCCCAGAGGAATTTTCTACACCTACAGAGGGCACAGATGCATCAGAAGATTACGATTCTTATTTATTTTTCCATATCTTGTTCACTTCTTTCTTAACTTCCTCTTTGACAAGTTTCTTCACATATTCATTATTCTTTATCAGAGTAGATTTTTTTCCCTTCTTACTTCTGCATACTTTTGAAATGTGTCATGGTTTGCTGCAATTGTAACATACAAAATTTATTTAGTTTGATTGACTTCCATTAAACATTGATTTGCACTAATTATCTTTATGCCCATACTTTTTGCAAGTATAGTAGTAACTAGCAAAGGATTGATTCATTATTCCTTCATTAAACTAGTACATCATCTAAGTTCTGCATTCACTAGCTCTATGTCCAATCTTATTACAAGCATAGAATTGTCTGAAGAAGGAACCAGAGAAATGATTCACCCCGCTTCTGTATTCAGTTGCTTTATGACCAAACTTGTTGCATGAAAAATAAGTGCCATTGAAAGATGGATACCTTTGTGAATTTGGTTGTCTGATAGGTGGTATCCTTCCTAGATTTCTTTTTTTCTTCCCTTTATCTTGAGTCTTTTGATCATTTATAGCTTTTGAGATTTCACTTGCTTCTAATCCCAATCCACCTTTGTCTTTAGAGGGTTTTTGTCCGACAATTAGTTCATCAAGTTTGGTAGAGATTTCCTTGAAACTATCTTCACAAAATTTTTCTTTTTCCAATTTTACTTTTAGGATCACCACTTCTTGTTCAAGCTTGGAACATTCATCAAACTTTCTTTTCACTTCTACATTCAAGCATTCTCCAATTCTCTTCTTTTCTTCCACTTGCAGCTTTAGTTTGGTAACATATTAATTTGCTTGTTTCAATTTCTCACTAACTTCTCTATGTCTCTCTTTCAATTTCTTTAATTTCTCTTTCAACTTCCAGACACATTCATTTGCTTCATCAAGATTTTCTTTAAAATCTCTATTTTTATTTTCAAATTTGTCAAGGTCATCAAGGGTAGTCTAGAGTTTTGCATTATCATCCATTTATTCAATCTTCAAGATCACCCTCAAGCTGTTAGGCTTCTCTAGAGGAACTGAGATTTTCTACCAATTGTTAAATATCCAGGATACTAAGAGAGGGGGTGAATCAATATCTTCTTCAACTTATTCAACAAATACCATCCAATTAATCCAATGCATATAATAATTAAGATGAGTAGAAGCATTAACTGAACATGAAGCACACAACACATGAACATCAAGATTTTTATGTGGAAAACCCATAATGGGAAAAACCACGGTGAGGATTAACTCACAATATAGTATAACTGGTTATAAGATATTACAAAAAGGTGGCTCACTGCCAAGATTCACTGTCCAAAATTGGAGGATCACTGCCTAAAAAATATAGAAACAAAAATGGATTACAACTAGAGAATGAACTGATGTAAGTACACCTCAAAGTTTAGATTTAGTTCCTTTGAAGATAAAAAATTCGTAAGCCAGCAAATCACTCTTTGCTCTTTTTGCATCCACATGTAATCTATCAACATTCACATACACAATTCCCATTGTTCTATCTCTAAAGACATCTAGTATATATATCTAATTTTCTCATCAGTAACAATCAAGTCAGCTCCAAGTAAACACAAAAACTTCTCAAAATTAATTCAAATGTGTGGTGCACAATTATATGTCGGCATGGATTGCACAAACAAGATTTAATCCATTTATCCTTCAATTGCTTATTAGGTCGGCCAACAATAGACCTAATAACAAAAATGTAAACAAAAAAATGATGCTAGCGACAACCATGATTTTATGAATGCACGAGATCCTATCCATGCATGCTTTTATCAACCAAAAACCATTTCTAAAAATATGAAGTAGCAACTATCACCGGAGGGGAAATCTAGAGCAAAATACCGAAGGACAATTCTGCATTACCGGTTTACAATACCAGATCAACATGAATTTGAATCTTGTAGTTGCAACTCATATATCACAGTGAAATCAATGACAAAATAAACTATATTAAGAGATGTTTTCTTCTTCATTCTTCCAACATGAAATAGGTGGATTTACAGTATTGGTTAAACCAACATCCCCATTCTTCAATAAATTCCATGGCTTCCCATGACAACCTGAAGCCAACATCTCCTATAATATAATTTATGATAACATATAAAAATGCATTATTAACTCTTTTAAAATGCTTCTCAATTACCTTCAACTCCAGCTAATCATAATGTTCCCATACTTTCTTCTGATCTAGACCATCATCCATTGATCCCACAGTAGTTAACCATAGTAATTGTCCCATCCTTGCAGCATAGGAGATCACATATGAAGACATGTAGAATATCTTAGTTTACCTTACTTTCATCATTTGATCATGGATGATGTTTGAAATTATCTATCCCCAATCCAAATATTGATTCATATCTATAATTAGTTGAATAAATGGGAACATCTAATTCTCAAAGGTATGAGAATCTTCCTTTCCAAATAATCTTGCCAACAATGTGATCATGTCACCAATATCCTTAGAGAAATCAGACCTCTTAGACTTAGGTGGCATATTCTTTACCAATTTCTTCTCCACTTTGAGCTATCTCTTATTAATAATCCTTTTGTTTCCTTCTTCATTCTCTTCCCATCGTTTGAGTGCATCAGCTTTAGATCAATTTTGGGGTTAGCATGAGGAGGAGGATCAAAAACTAGTCTAATCATCCCTAGAGTTAAATCAATGATCAAATTTACTTGTGAATCAATGCACTACCTCTAAGTTGGATTTTAAGTATGTTTAAAATTGAAAATGAACTCTAGACATTGCACATCAATAGGGAAAGTAGCCACATGTGCCAACTCAAAATAAGCAATCCTATTGGCCCTTGGGGAAGCATCTTGTGAAAAAGTATCATCATAAAATTGTTGTAATTCAATGTTTCCTACAAGTGTATCGGTAATCCTCATGACCTCAAAACCAAATTTGGATGGAACTAGGGTCCCTTGGAACTTGTACTTCATAGTAATAGGAACCTGCCTTGGTTTTCACCTCTTAATCTTTGCCCCTTTTGATGTTCCTTCACCAGCCACTTCTTCTTCTGAATTGGACATTTGTTAATTCTTGTAATACTGACTATTAACAGACAAAGAGAAGACATGTGAGGAGAATATTAACACCTCAAACATGATACTATTATAAAAACCTTTCAATACTATTAGAGACTAGGATCAAGTTTAAAATCAGCACCAACACCAATAGTGGTGATAATACTTTAGTTTCATTCCATAATCCGATCTCGCAATGTGTTCAGAAATCAAGATCAGGTTAACACCAGGCACTGATACTTATCAAATGGATTCAATTGATATTTTTCCTTGAATTTCATCCTGATGAGTCATTATAAGTTAGAATCGAGATATGGTTTGAGACTAGACTCAAAGGAATGAACAAGTTTGACTAACATCTCAAGTTTCGATCCCGATCATATATCAAGAGTCATAATTGGGGAATAGTTTAGAACCTAACCTTCATAATATAAGCAGGGATAGGTCAATCTAAATTCCAAACTCCATGTTTTGTCAAAAATCAGAATCGGGTAGCACTAAATGATGGAACCTAAAGCTATGTCATCTGTTCGATGTTTTTCAAAAATACGATCCGAATAGTAATGTGAGGATCAGAATCGGGACACAAGTTGATACATTTCCAAAAAACTTGAACATTTTTGAAGTCACAACTTGAACTCCGATCTCGATGAAACATCAGAAATCAAAATTAGGACAAAGTGAAGATTCAGACTCAAGTGATGGTTTGAGGTCATAGTGTAGCTCCAAATCTCGATTCTGAAAGAGACATGAGAATCAAGATCGAGAGAACCAACAAATACAAAGGCATTTAAATAAATCTAAGAGTATCTTTAATCATGCCTTGGGTTTGGGATCAAGATATGGTTTGTAATGGTCTAAATTTTAAAATCTATCAAATTCAAAACAAAATCGACCGGGTAGTATGAACCCTTGGTAGCCTAGTGCATGGAAGGATTAGAAAAACCCACATACAAAGCACAAAACCAAACACAACAAAAAAAAACAAAAACCACAACAAAAAGAATGAAAATGAATTGGAGGTTTCAAGAAAGAAAAAAATTCACCAAAAGGGTGCCGAGAAAATGGAAAACAAACCATAAAGAATGACAAATGAAAGAAAACATAGAAAAGTGAAATGAACAAGAATAAATAAATAAAAAGATGCCTACCTCACAAACACAACTAGGAATCCTATAGCATAGTGAGAAATCGAATCACAACTGCAAACCCTAACCCTTAGCATCACTTCGCTGAAGTCTAAAAGTAAAAAAGAGTAAAATCTAAGGGGTGGCGAGAATAAAAATTTGTTTGCACATGCAAATATGTGTTCATTAATGCAGGTAGGTCAGGCCTCAAGATTAGGGTGAAGGTTATAAATGTTCCCTCAAAATAATGAAGGTAAGCAGGAGTCAGGATTGGGAAATGACATGGCACCAAACCTTTAGTGAGTATAAAGTTCTAGCAAAGGTCTGAAGTCCAAACCCCTATAAGAAAGACGGACATAGGAATCAAAATCAGGATGGACCATGGAACAAGAACTTTGGAAAAGTTATTGGTTCTGGTTCTAGTCCGATGTTTGATTCTAAAAAGACAAAGATGAGTCATAAATTAGGATTAGGATGGAACACGAAACAAGAACTTTGGAAAAGTTCTTGGTTCTAGTTCTAGTCTAATGTCTGATTTTGACGCAAGAAAAGACATAAGGAAGAAAAGTGGAGATCAAGATCGAAACAAAAATAGGAACTTACACTTTTAAGGGTGTAAGGTGATGGTTCCAATATGATACGCGAATCTGAAAGAGCAAAGAAAACATAGGGCAAACACAAGGATCAGAATCAGGACAAAAACAAGAACTAACACTTTGGAAAGTGACAAGCACTAGTGATAGTTTGAAACCCGAACCTGACAAACAAAATAAAACAAGGACTTAGGAGAAAAAAACAACTCCAAAAGTCCGAAAAAGAACACCAAAGACAAAAACACCAAAGGGGGACCCCTTTTGACAAAAAAAAAAATGCGGTGGTTATGCAAGGCATACAAATTGGTGACTCGACTACTAAAATAATTTACCTATTTTCAAGATACTAAAGAATTTAGTCACCTAGAACCTCTGGTTTATGAATACTTTAACTTGAGTATGATCAATTACAAAAAGCAAGGTTGATCTAGAATCTCAAAACATGAATCAGAATAAAAACTTTGAATTTGAGTGTGTGCATGTATGGTGCATCCTTAAAGACTATACATATCCCCGAAACAACTGTATTAAGTTTCAAGCTATGTGAAGTGAGTGACTTTAGCTATCGTGCAATGATATCTTGGTCATTGCTCCACTGCTAGCTAAGCATCTATTTCCCCACCGAAGATACCTCTAGTTCTCTCAAATCATTTCTCTACTACCAGCCAGGCATCCATAGCCCCGATAGAGATACTTGAATTACCGTTATAGTATTGATTTCACTATCATTTATGCTTATTTTTTTATAGTTTTCTTGAAGCAATTATTTTCTTATCTTTTACCTCAATACTCAGATGTGACAATCTAAAAATTAGGTTGAGAACTATGGTGGATCTCATAAAAATGTTGGGACTCTGATTTTTCACCTAAATCATGAATACAGTCACCCTAAGATAGATAGGCCCTTATGGAAATAGAATATTCTATCTAATATGTGAAAGATTCAATTGTGGTTTATGAGATCACTTAAAATATACCTATTTATTCTTCACCTTTCAAACTATCATTAAGATGGGCATAAAACATAAGTTTCAAAATGAAACAGATCGACAGACATACCTTAAAATACCTAAATCAATTTCTCAGTTGTAGTAACCTTAGTATGCTTTGAACAACTACCCATTACCTTGAAATGAAGAAAATGAAAGTCCCTAGAAATAGAAAGAAAATAACAAAAACAAAACAAACAAACAACAAAACAAAAAATAAAGGAAAGCAAAAAAACAAACAAATAGAAAACAAGAAATCAACCAAACTGCATATATACAACTAGTACATGATCAGGCCTTCATGGGCCAAAGTAATGTTTTAGGAACTATCCATTGATTGGAAATGGAACAGGTTCTCTTGTTAATGTTCTTAGCCAGAAAGCATTCTCACCAAGGATCTTAACGATCTGTTTTGGACCCAAACAAAGATGATCAAAATTTTGGTGATCACCCTTCCTTTCTTTGGATTTATCCCATAACAACACAATGTCTGATATTCTAAAGGCCTTGATTTTGGCTCTCTTGCCAAACCAACATTTAGCTACATCCTAATGGTTGGAAAACAATTGTAAAGTAGCATCCCTCTATTCTTCTAGATTGAGAAGATTAGTTAGTATGACCTCTATCATGTCATCATTTGAATAGGACTCTTGCATAAACCATAGAACAAGTATCTGCAAATGAATAGGGAATACAAGGTCTTGGCCATAGACTAACTTAAATGGTGAGTTTCCTAAGGAAACTTTTATTCTAGTCATATATGCCCATAAGGAAAAATTTAGTTGTGTGTTCTAGTCCCTAGGATTACTTTCTAGCAACATCTTAATTACTTCCAACAAATTATTATTGGTAGACTTTTATACCCCATTCCCCTATGGATAGTAATTCAACGAATACTTCAAAACAATTTTATATTCATATGCCCATTGAATAAATTGTGCAGAAGAAAAGGTTGGGTCGTTATCACATACTAGAGCAAATAGTACCCCAAACCTAGTAATGATATGTTTGTTGAGGAATTTGGTAAAGATATCAGTGGTACAATTCTTGCAAGGTTGAGCTTTATTCCAACATGTACAATAATCTATCATAGTTAAAATAAACTTGTGATGTGAAAAATAATTTGGATTAATTACCCCAACAAATTCTAATGCCCATTGGGAAAATGGTCTTACCTGGGTTGCAAGGGAATCACCAGATTGCACTCTCTAGATACAAAAGTTTGACATGTGTGACATGTTCTAACATGTTGATGAGAATCTCAAAATACATGAGGCCAATAATAGTCTGATCTTAAAATCTGATGTGCCATGGCATCGATTGAACCGTGCCTAGAACCATGTCTACCATGAAACTCAACAATGGCCTGATTTGCTTGTTGCTGATCCATTGAATGCACATAGAACCCTTCAAAATTATTCCTGTACAAGGCTCCTCCTTTGATCATATAATGAGCACTCTTTAGTCTTAGTGCTCTTATTTGTGTAGTATTCATTCCAGCAGGACACTTATTGTTTAATAGCAAGAAAATCATATCAACATACTAAGGACCGCCAGTAAATGATTGTGTTGTATACTCCTAATAGGCGATCTTAGAATCGATGTCAGCCATTGCTTTGAATAGGCCTTGTCCTTAGACTAACTTCATCAGATGAATTTCAAGGTCGAAATCCTATAGTATTTTCATCCATTTTCCCCTTCTTTCTCCCAGCTCACTCTGCATAAAAGAGACTTCAATGCAGGGTTAGCAACTATGGCTATGATCTGACTGCATAGAATGTAATGTCATAACTTATTAACCACTCTTACAAATTCAAAACCCTACTTCTCCAATAGTGAGTATCTAACCTCTGCATTCTTGAAGGGAGAACTCATAAAATATATCAATTGTTTTCCCCTTGCATCTTTCCGTTGTGTCAAAATAGCAGTACATGAATGATCAGATGCAAAAGAATAAATATAAAAAGGCATTAAATAGTCATGACTGGTTAAGACAAGTGCCTCTGAGATAGACTATCTAATTTGTGAGAAGGAAGCCTTAGCTTCATTACTCCATTCAATCTTCACATCTTTCTTCATCATCTCATTGAGGGCTTTAACAATTTCTACGAACCCGGTTATGAATTTCCTTACGAATTTGATCTTTCTGAAGAAAGACCTCATCTCCTTTTGTTGTCTGGAATGGTCATTTTTAGGATAGATTCCACTCTATCAAGGTTGATTTAAATCCCTCTTTCTAATATTATATGATTGGTGAGTTCTCCTTCTGAGACCCCGAACACACATTTCTTCGGGTTGAGGGATATGCCATAGCTTATAGATTTTCCATGGACTTTTGAAAAATCAGTAGCATGGTCCTCCCTATTCTTGGAAAATATAGTTAGATCATCCATGTAAATGATAATACATTTACCTAATAGATCCTTAAATGCAACATCCATCACGCATTGAAAGGTGGATCTAGTGTTGATGAGACCAAATGGCATCCTTCCGTAGGAAATTTTCCCCCACTTGGTAGTGAAAATGGTCTTCATTATGTCTTCATAGTTAACCATCACTTGATTGTATCCTAAATAACCATCTAGGAATGACATAATGTGTGAACCATTAACTATCTTTACCACCTCGTCAAGAGAAGGAAGTGGATAGTTATCCTTTTATGAAGCCTTATTGAGGTTTCTGAAGTCAACACACAATCTAATTTCCCCATTATTTTTATGAACAAGCACCATATTTGTAACCCAGGTCGAATAGCTAACTAGAAAAATAATTTTGGCCATCAATAGCTTCTACACCTCTTTGAGAATCAAAAGTTTGATTAAGGCATTAACTAGATAGTGCTTCTGATGGAATGGATTTTCTTCAGGTTTTAGAGGGAGGGTGTGTGTTATCATCGAAGTATCAAAGGTTTTTAGATCTTCATACCCCCAAGAAATTGTTGCGATATCTTCTTTCAACACCTTTAAGATTTTGTCTCTGATGTCCTTCAGGCACATCTTGCCAATGAATATGTTTATCTCTAGCCTTGAATCTGCCAAATTGTATGACTCATACTTTCCTCCATCAATATCTATAGGCAATTTTTTAAGGTCTCGAGGATCAGAATCAAAGATCCTTTCTAATGCTACAATTCCCTTGGGAATGCTATTGGTTTTTAGATTTATTATACCCTCTACATCATAATCTTCTAGATCCCAATCTGCCTAATCCCTATTAGACTCATCAATGATTTTTCCTTTGAAGACACTTGAACTTGCCAAGAAGGCAAGTATATGCCGATCGTCATCAAAAACCTAGAAGTTCCATAAATTTTCAGGAATGGTTGGAATCGACACTAATTCCAAAGAAAACCGCTTCAACTTGGAATCTTGCATGGGTTCCAAGGTACTAGCTGCTACAACTAGTGCATCTATAATTTGATTGTCTTTTGTGGGAATCAACTTAATATCGAAAGTGTTAAAATCCACAATTAAGTTCTACACCTTATTTCTCTATGCAACCAACTTTTTATTGTGTCATGTGTAATGGTTGTGATCCTACTTGAAAATTACCTCATAATCTCCCATTACTTTCAGAGTTGTCACTTTCTTCAGATGCACAAACATTAGTCCACTTGCAAGTGCCTCATACTCAATGACATTGTTAGTACAACCAAACTATAACTTGTAAGAAGAAAAGTAAGTTTTCCCTTTCAGGTTGGTTAGTTCTACTCCATCTCCACTCCCGATTTTGGATTTAGAACCATAAAATTTGAGGGTCCACAGTTGGCCTAGGGCCAGGGATTCTTTTTGTAGGCTACTTGCAAGTGGTTTTTTAAAAGAATCAGGTGGCAGCTCGAACTAGTTTGTGGTGTTAATGTTAGGGAATTGTTGCAAATGAGGATGGTCGAGCACTTCACTCAGATTAAAAACATGTGTAGAAAATGTTTCCTACAACTCATCATGATCAACCATTGTACCACTCACTTTCCCTTGAGTAATTCCTTGGGAATTAGAAGATAAGTAGGGGCAGGAGTATCTAATGCTTTCTAGAGTTCCCCAGTCTCAATTTTTGAATCAAAAAATGGGGTCTAAGTTTGATCAGCAAATAATGAGACCCCATCTTGCATACTATTTGTCATCATCAAAACAGTGGAATCCTTAGCCTCAAATGGAAATCGAGTTGAGGATGTTCTAAAATCAATATCACAAACCTCTCCTAATTGACAAACATGGCTCAAAATGTCTAAATAGGGCTGACATGTCAACTCAAAATGATTTTTGTAATGGACCCAACACCAATTCAGGAGTAAAAAAATTTCTAAGTTAACCCCTTATCCAAGGACCAACTTGTCTTGTTGTAGCTTCTAGATTAACACTTGCTAATTAACAGTGGTCATAGGATCACATTCTTATAAAGGTTGTGAGTAGCTAGGTATTGAAAAGGTCATGATCTATTCTCTCCTATAAACACCTATTTCAATTTCAAAATAGGCTACTTTGTTAGGATGGTCATATTTTGTGATCATATTCTTCGGGTGAGGTTCACTTTCTATCATAATTTGAGTTGACATACCCTTCCATGGTAACCACATATGTGAGAAATCCAATGATGAGTAACCTCCTATAGCTTTCATCAGATCCCTAATTAACAACATCCCTACGTTTCAGGAATCCCAACAATCTAAATATCCATATAGCTCTCAATCTGTGGGTCTTATCCAATTTGGACATGCATAGTTTTCAGTTCCCCTACAATGTTCACCTCAATCTTGTCTAATTGTATAACTTTCTTATGAGTTTGAACTAGGGTTAGACCCTAATTTTTACAAATACAAAATGGAATAGCATTACCTGAGGCTCCAAAATCCAATAGGTAGTTATGTAAATTCTTCTTGAAAATCCTTAAAGTCAATAGGAACGGGGGCATTCCCATCTTTCCTCTATATAGAGCTACATTCATGTCTGCAACTGGAGTCACCTTTTCTTTTCCCTTTGACTGGTCTGCCTCAGCCAAAGCCTTCAACACATGTTCACATTGAGTTAGACACCATTTGAGAACATCAAAGAATGATAGAGATGTCATTTGTCTCTACCTTTGTGAAATGAAATCAAATTCCATATTATTATTATACTGTTGTTTAGGAATGAGAACAAAATTACCTCTATCTATAAACTCAAGTGGGCCTTTTGGTGGAGGAAAATTATTATCTACTTTCTAATTAGAGGGGACCATATTTTTGGGAGGGGAAAATGTGGTGAATGGTCCGTTATTCTAATTTCTCAAAAAATGGTGTCCCTTGGGTTGAAAAGTCTAAGGCTCATATGTATCTTTTTCTGGTTCATTTTCTCCTTGCATAGGAAACTAATATTCTTCATCATACATTTCAAATTCCATAGAAGTGTCCGCAAATCCACCAGTTTTGTTAGGATTACCATGTTTTGATTGGGAATCATCTTGTGCCATATTAACCATTTTTTCCACCTCCAAGCAGTTAACTTTAGAATGTGTGGTAGTGTTATACAACCTACACCAGTTAGTCATCAAGTTCAAATATGCAACATTGGCAGTGTGTGGTTTATCTTCATTGGCTTGTAGTGTCCCATTGTCTATTGTTGGGTCTATGGTTGTATCCCCTATTTTGATTTTGATAGTTCTGGTTTTGGAAGTTTTGATTCTAAACAAATCCTTTGATTCTAGTTCGTGTTTTGGTTGGAATACCCTCCCTGATTTTGATATTGGTTTTGATTTTTATTTTTAGGGGGGTTGAGCTTGAGCTGGCCCATCTCATTGGTCACTTAGGATAAGGTTTTCTTTAGATTTTCTAGCTCTATCATCAAATGAGAAGTACACTCACTTTCTACAGTGGTTGCAGCTGATGGTTGGGGTGTGGTGTTAGATATCATAGCTTGATTGTGAGAATTTTAATGTTGTTGGGAGGAATATAAGGTTCTACCATTGACCCATGGCAATGCAGGTGGAGGTTGCAATTCAGCCAAAGGTCCATAGGTAGATTGAGACATTCCTTGAATTATATTAAATAGAGGGGTTTCGTTGGGCATTCCAAGATATCCTAATGTAGAAAAATTTTCTCCCATGCCACTTGATTTGATACTTATATTTTGTTGTGGCTTAATGGCTACGTGGTATACTTTGGATAGTGAATCAATATCTGCTATGAGATAGGTTCTTTGTAGAAATAATCCAATCAAGAGATCTATGGACTTAAGGTATTCCTAGATGGTGATATTCTTTGCCACCATGCATGGTTCTTGTAATAATTTATACATCCTCTGGAACCATGTGTTGAATAAAGGATATGGTTCATGTGGTTCTTGTTGCAAGTATGGATGTGTTTGGTGGTGTTGTCATTAATGTTGTCATTGATGTCAACATAGTTCAGAGTGATTATAGGTGGTACTTTTATAGTTGAAATATTGTATAAGTGTTGTGAGTACATGGAGCTATATTTATGATGTTGCAGATGTGTTGTTGCCAAGTGCTTTTGAGAAAATTAAGAAATAATGAAGGAAGTGTTGAGTGTGTGTTCTGAGTGTGCTCTGCATTTCTTTTGTGTTGATCATATGCATGTGTGGATCTATAGTATTGTTCATGAGCTTCAATGGATAATATATCCTAATTTTTAGCTTATAAGTCGATGGAGAGTGAAAGATGTGTTCACTAGTGTGTGAACCGGTTTGGCAAAACTAATTGTCTATGGACTAGGTGAGATTTTTTTGCTCTGTAGTCTTCTGGTGGTTTGTTTCAGATCTTATGGATCTGGAAGGAGGTTAATCCTAATGTTCTTTGTGTTCTAGAAAATTTTCTTATGGTTTGGTGCTTCAGAAGACTTGTTCCAGAGCTACTGTGTGTTGTTTCTTGGTTCAAGTGGACTGTAGAAGAGAGTCTTGTGCATGAAGATTGTTGCAGTTGCTATGGATGTACCTGAAGGTTTCTAAGAGGTGTTCCAATTCCTATTGAATCATGTTTGGTGAACCATGTGTGATCAAGTTATTACTATTTGGAACCTATTGTGGTGGGTCTTTATTTATCTTTTCTTTGTCTAAAGGCAAGGAGCCTCCTTTTGGATAGTGAGTCATATTGTAGGCAATGAGCCTTTTTTTCTGGGTAGTGAGCCTTTGTATCCAATATTGCATTAATACTATATTTTGACTTAATCCTCACCATGGTTTTTCCCTCATAGGGTTCTCCACTTAAATATGGTTTCTATAGTGTTTTCTTTCTGTTATTTTCATTTCATGATTACTCTTAATAATAGATTAAGTTAAGTTGGAATTGATTAAGGTTAGAAGTAAAAGTAATTTGGCACAACTGATTACCCCCTCTCTTAGTTGTCTTGTGCACTTCAAAAATTGGTATCAAAGATCTAGTTCCTCGGTGAAAAGCTTAACCACTTGAGGTAGATCAAATGGCACACAAGTTGCAAATCCCTATTTTTGATGGAGCTGATTACAGTGACTGGAAAGCACAAATGAGAGGCTATCTTATCTCTCTTGATTTCAAGACCTAGAAATATGTAGAGACAAATTATGTTGACCATCCACTGGTCCTTCCTGTGTAGATGAGATCTCTACTTATGAGGAGAATGAAAGGGAAAGGTATGATATCTTCAGTGCTCTATCTAAAACTAAACGAACAAAAGTTATTTCTCTAGGCACTACTTATGAAGTATGGGAAAAATTGAAAGATATTTATGAAGGAAATGATAGAGTAAAACTGTCAAGGAAGCTAACATCAAAATGCAGATTTGAGAACTTGAGAATGGAATAGGGTGAAGATATTTCAAGCTATTATTAGAGAGTTGAACTTGCAGCAAATAAAATCAAGAACCAAGGTGGTACCATGATAGATGAAGATGTAATTAAGAAGATCTTGATGACCCTACTAAAGAATTACAGTGATAAGGTCTTTGCTATTGAAGAATCATATGATCCAAAGTCATTTACTAAGGAGCGGATATTTGGAAATATTGGTCACTATGCTTCAAGATGTCCAAATAGAGCTACACACAAGAAGAACAGAGATAATAATAATTACAAAGACAAAGAGGACAAGAAGTTAAAGAAATTGTATTATGTTAGAGAAGATGCAGAAATTTCCGATCATGAGTCTAATTTTGAGGAGGGTAAAGATGAATGCTTATTTCTAGCCCTAGAAATTAAATCTATATCTGCAAACCATAAAATATGTGCAAGGGAATCTGGTCCAAAGAGCAAGAAGGATGAGATGGAACGTACGCTAGTTACTACTTTGCATGCTAGACAAGATGAAGACTATTGGGTGATTGATAGTGGATGCTCAAATCATATGACTGGAGACAAAAGTAAGCTCACTAAACTTGAAAATTACGATGGAGGATAAGTTATGTTTAGAGATGATTCTGATGCTAAGATTGTTGGAAAAGGAACAATTAGCCTTGATGGAAAACATAGTACTGATGATGTCTATTATGTCAAGGGCGTACGGCATAATATTTTGAGTGTTGGGAAAATGTGTAGCAAAGGATTTAAGATTGTGTTTCAGGATAACACCTATGAGATCAGAAAAAGGGTCTAAAATTGTGGTAGTAGTCGGAAGAAGAACTCATGGAAACATTTATCAGCTTAAGAGTGGTGATGGTAGGTGTTTTTTTTTTGAAATTAATGAAAGTTGGCTTACCAAAGGATGGGACATGTAAATTTTTACAATCTGATCAAGATCAGTTCAGGAGAAGTTGTTAGAGATCTGCCTAGAATCACAAAGCCTACAAATTTAGTTTGAAAAATTTGTCAGTTGGGAAAACAAACAAGATGCAACTTTAAAGGAAAAGAACAATCATCTACTAGAATGCTGGAATTGATTCATACAAACCTTTGCAGCCCTGCAAGAATAGGAATTCTTAATGGTGATAGGTATTTTATGCTTTTGATTGATGATTACTCTAGGATGACATGGGTTACTTTTCTTGGAGAGAAAGATCAAGCTATAGATAGATTCAAAGTGTTGAAAGCAAGAGTAAAGAATGAGGTAAACCTGAGAATCAAATGTTTGAGGTTTGATAGAGGTGGAGAATTCACTTCTAGTGAGTTTAATGCATTTGGTGAAGATCATGGCATAAAGAGACATTATTTTTCCCCTAGAACTCATCAGCAAAATAGAGTTGTGGAAAGGAAGAACCAAATTGTTCAAGAGATTTCTAGGAAAATGATGAAAGAAGAAAATGTTCCTAATGTATATTGGAGAGAAGCTATCCACACTATTGTTTACATTCTTAACAGAGTTCAAATTGGAGGTAACAACACAAAGACTCTTTATGAGTTATGGACTGGTAAGACTCCTACTGTTAAATACTTTAAAGTGTTTGGAAGCAGATGTTACATTAAAATAGATGATGAGAATATTAGAAATTTTGATGCTAGATGTGATGAAGGAATTTTCCTTGGATATTCAAATAACAACAAAGCATATAGATGATTCAATAAAAGATTGAGTAAAATAGTTGAAAGTGCAAATGTAAAAGTTGATGAAGTTATGCATAGACTAGTAGAAATAAGTGAAGTTGAACTAGATGATCCTATCTGTGGGAAAATACAAGAAGAAGAAAATGAAGAGAAAGAACAAAGTGATGAAGATGATATTTTAGAACCTACTCCTAAGACTCCTATATATGTACAAAGGAATCATCTAGAGGAATAGATAATTGGAGACATAAGTGAAGGTGTAAAGACACAAAGCAAAATGGTTGAGGTAAACTTGTGTTTACTTTCTAAAATAAAACCTAAGACTGTGAGTGAGGCATGCAAAGATGAGAGTTATGTTAGAGAAATCAAAGATGAATTGCAGTAGATAGAGAAGAATCGGATATGGGAACTAGTCCCTAGACCAATGAACAAGAATTTAATTGGTTCAAAATGGGTATTCAAGAATAAGCAAAATGAATATGGTGAATTGGTAAGAAATAAAGAAAGACTTGTATGCAAATGTTATTCACAAGTTGAAGGAATAGATTTTAAAGAGACATTTGCACCGATGGCAAGAATGGAGGCCATTTAGATGCTTTTGTCATTTTTTGCTCATAAAGATTTCAAACTATACCAGATGGATGTCAAGTCTTCATTTATGAATGGATAATTGGAAGATGAGGTGTACATGGAACAACCAGAAGGATTTTAGTTATCATACAAACCAGACATGGTCTGCAAATTGAAAAAGGCACTATATGGACTTAAATGGGCTCCCAGAGCATGATATTCAAGGTTGGATAGATACTTGACACAACATAAACTCAACAAAGGCTCTATTGATATAAATATCTATTTTAAAGTTGAGAGAAACAAAATTTTGATAGTTGTGGTATATGTTGATGATATTATCTTTGGTGGAAATGAAGGTATGTGTAAGAAATTTTTAGAGGAGATGCAAAAAGAGTTTAAGATGTCTATGATTGGTGAGTTGAATTTCTTCCTTGGACTTCAAGTGAATCAAACTGATAAGGGGATATTTATTTCACAATCTAAGTATCTTAAGGAATTTCTGAAGAAGTTTGGAATGGATGACTCCAAACCGGTCTATACCCCTATGGTAACCGAATGTAAACTAAGTAAGGATGATGAATCTTCTAAAGTTGATCAAAGCATGTACATATCTATAATTGGTGGACTGTTGTATCTTACTACTACTAGATTGGATATCATGCATGCAGTATGTTTAGTTGCAAGATTTCAAGTAGAACCTAAAGAGGCACATGTTACAACTGTGAAGAGGATATTCAAATATCTTATGGTGACTCTAGATTATGGTCTATGGTATCCTAAGGATACTGAATTCACATTGAATGCCTACACTAATGTTGCTTGGGCTAGTTATGTAGATGACTAGAAGAGTACAAGTCCTGGTGCACTCTTCCTTGGAGGAATATTGGTCTTGTGGTTGAGTAAGAAACAAGATTCAGTTTCTTTATCCATTGCAAAAGATGAGTATATTGTAGTAGCATCTTGTTGTACACAAGTACTTTGAATAAAGAAAATTTTGAAGGAAATAGGTGTGATGTGTGATGATCCTATCCCTATATTTTTTGATAATACAAGTGCAATGAACATTTCAAAGAATCTGGTGATGCATTCTAGGACAAAGAATATATCTATCAGGTATCATTTCATGAGGGGGAAGGTGTTGGAGAATGAAGTCAAACTTGAAAATGTTCCTACCAAAGAATTTTTTTTTGACATATTGACTAAGGACCCCCTGAAAGATACTTTTGAGTATCTCAGGGGGAAGTTATGGGTTACTGCCCCTCCTTCCTTAAATTAGGTGCACATGGAGGTGCATCAGTCTAGTGGATTCATAGATTCTTTTTTGACTAGCTCATCAAGTCACTATGACTGCGGTTATCCTAAAGGGATATACTGGTTTGAGCTCATTAGTGACTATCATAGAGAGTGGATGATGCAGTATTGAATGAATTGGTAATAGGATTGTCACAAACCCTGAAGTACACTCTAATATATTTTGCAATGAATTTTTCATGCATACTCTAGTGATAAATGGTTGAATTGATTGGGTTTTCCAATGCCAACACCCAAATTGATTGAGGATATGTTATTATCTTTGATTTGACCTAGATAAGATAAGAAATGGAAATGAAAATTTTCTATTTCTGAGTCTAGCCATTCTTGGTTTCTATTTCCAATTGGTAATTGAGAGGAATTTGATACTAATCTTAATTAATACTTAACATAAACTATAGAAAAGAGGAGCGTGTCAAACAATCAGAATGAAGATACAAAATGATTGACTTTAGAGTTGATCCTGCACATATTATATTTATATTTGTGAACTATTTATGAAACACCAATGAAACCTGCATTAGTCAATTTGGAGACAAACTTAGACTAACGGACATATGTAAATTGAAAGCGCTAAATACTTTCTACTAATATCAATATGATAAAGATACAATACATAAATGTAGATTGTAATATGTCTACTAGATCCTATAGCAATAAGCATTCCTCAATGACATGTCTATCATTTAATGTAGGCTATTGTGCAACATGTAATATTAATTGCAATGGTTGGTTGTAATAAACCATCACTACTAGTATAAAAAAAATACCTCTGTGTTATTGTGAGAGCCAAACAAAAGCAATTCCAAGAATAAAATATGAAATAAATCAATTGAAAAGACAACCAAGACAATTTGTATCCTAAAAAATGGTACACAATATAATTGTTGACTATATTGAGTAATGAAAATCAATCAGAAGTTACAATAAAATACCAAATGAAAACTATATATATATAGTTACCATTGAATTAAAAAATCTAGATAAGCTAAGAATGGGACAAGAGAACATGCTATAGTTCCTGATGAGTTTCTCATTTTCAAGGAATACACATCATCATGGGGCAGTACAATGGCTTGATTACATCCTGGTTACATCCTGCTATGTGTGAAGGATTTTGAGGTTAAACCTTAGCAGCAAAAATATTTTGGGGAAAAAATTGGCAAACCAAAATTATAATATTTTTTGAAAACATTTAGAAAAAATATGGAAAAAATCAGATGTAAAAAAATGTGAAAAATTGTAGAAAAAGAGATAAAAACTTTTGTTTTTTGCAATTGAAAGTCATTTCCATAGTATAAGATATAGAGAGAAAATAAAATAAAGATTTTAACTAATGAATTGTAAAAAATATAATTTTGTAGTTTATATTCATATCACTAATTACATTGCACTACACATCTTTCAAACTCAAATCATTACTTCACATTGCATAACTAATAACTAGGAGCAACTACCAATTTCATTTTCTTGTCATAGAATTCTATGAGACCACATGTCTTTAAGGCATTTTATCAAACATTTCACTACCTTGTTTATGCTACCACATTTTTCATACATGTCTACCAAAGCATTTTATCAAACAATTCACTACCTTGTTGCTATGGCTCAAAGCCTAAAACAAGTTCTTTCAAACAAGCTATAGATTATTGGAAAAAATCTATCAAAGCACAATAGTAAGCAATAACATAGACAAGGCAGTGAACTATTTGAAAAAATGCGTCAAATAAATGTGGTGATGGAATACCATGACAAGCCATAGACAAGGCAGTGAAATATTTGAAAAAATTCCTCAAAGAAATGTGATCTCATGGTGATGTAATGGCATGAAAATCAAATTTCTTTTGATTGTCATGGAATTCATCACCATGAGACATCATTTATTTGAGGATTTTTTTCAAAGAATTCACTGCCTTGTCTATGCTACCACATTTTTCACACATGTCTATCAAAGCATTGCATCAAACATTTCATTACCTTGCTGCTATGGCTATAAGCCTAAAATAGGTGCTTTTGAACAAGCTATGGATGCTTGGAAAAAATATGTCAAAGAATAATAGTAAGAAATAGCATAGACAAGGCAATGAACTATTTGAAAAAAATTCCTCAAACAAATGTGGTCTCATGGTGATGGAATTCCATGACAAGAAAATTGCTATGGATTGTCATGGAATTCCATCACCATGAGACCACATTTCTTGGAGGAATTTTTCCAAACAATTCACTGCCCTATCTATGCTACCACATTTTTCATACATGTCTACCAAATCATTTTACCAAACAGTTCACTGCCTTGCTTTAATGGCTAAAAGCCTAAAACAAGTGCTTCCAAACAAGCTATGGATGCTTGGAAAAAATATATCAAAGAAGAATAATAAGCAATAGCATAGACAAGGTAGTGAACTGTTTGAAAAATGCCACAAAGAAATGTGCTCTCAATGTGCTTGTCATGGAATTCCATCACCATGAGACCACATTTCTTTGAGGCATTTTTTCAAATAGTTCACTGCCTTGTCTATGCTACCACATTTTTCATACATTTCTACCAAAGAATTTTATCAAACAATTCACTGCCTTGCTGCTATAGCTAAAATTCTAAAACAGGTGCTCTTAAACAAGCTATGGATGCTTGGAAAAAATCTATCAAAGTGTAATAGTAAGCAATAGCATAGACAAGGAAGTGAAATGTTTGAAAAAATGCCTCAAAGAAATGTGGTCTCATGGTGATGGAATGCCATGACAAGTAAATTCCCTAGATTTTCATGGAATTCCATCACCATGAGACCACATTTCTTTGAGGCATTTTTTCAAATAGTTTATTACCTTGTCTATGCTCCCACATTTTTCATACATGTCTACCAAAGCATTTTATCAAATAGTTCACTGTCTTGCTACTATGGCTAAGAGCCTAAAACAATTTCTTTCGAACAAGCTATGGATGCTTCAAAAAAATCTATCAAAGCATAATAGTAACCAATAGCATAGATAGGAAGTGAACTGGTTGAAAATATTCCTCAAAGAAATGTGGTCTCATGGGGATGGAATTCCATGACAATCCATAGCAATTCTTTTGCCATGGAATTCATCATGGCATTCCATGACCATGAAACCACATTTCTTTGAGGCATTTTTTTCAAAATTTCACTGCCTTGTCTATGCTACCACATTTTTCATACATGTCTACCAAAGCATTTTATCAAATATTTCACCACCTTTTTTCTATTGCTAAAAGTCTAAAATAGGTGATTTCAAACAAGTTATGGATGATTGGAAAAATTATTTCAAATCATAATAGTAAGCAATAGCATAGACAAGGTAGTGAACTAATTGAACAATTGCCTCAAAGAAATGTGGTCTCATGGTAATGAAATGCCATGACAATCCATAGCAATCAAATTTCTATAGATTTTCATGGCATTCCATCACCATGAGACCACATTTCTTTGAGTCATTTTTCAACCAATTCACTACCTTGTCTATGCTACCACATTTTTCATGCATGTATACCAAATCATTTCATCAAATAGTTCACTGCCTTGCTGCTACTTTACTTGTTTTAGGCTTTCAGCCATAGCAGCAAGGCAGTGAACTATTTGATGAAATTATTTGGTAGACATGTATGAAAAATGTGGTAGCATAGACAAGGTAGTGAACAGGTTAAAAAATTCCTCCAAGAAATGTGGTCTCATGGTGATGGAATGCCATGACAATCCATAGAAATTCCATGGATTGTCATGGCATTCTATCACCACGAGATCAAATTTCTTTGAGACATTTTTCAACTAGTTCACTACCTTGTCTATGCTACCATATTTTCCATACATGTCTACCAAAGCATTTCATCAAATCGTTCATTGCCTTGCTGCTATGACTAAAATCCTAAAACAAGTACTTTTGAACAAGCATTTCATCAATTTATGTAATTCACCAACTACTTTTATTACACTTACATAGATAGTTGTGTCATTGTTTATTAGGATGAGATTCTAGTTTTTAGTTGCAACCAAAGGTATTGTCGTGGATAAAATATAAAGCCAATGGTCTTTGCTAAACACTCAGCAACCATAGATTGTGTAGATCAAATGACCACCACAATTTTATAAGGTTTTGAGAGTGTTTTTAGAATGGACAATAGGGCAATTGGTTGTATTGAACAACTCAACAAATGTGGGGCTTGGTTTGGTTTTGAGAAAATGTTTATAAAAGAATGGAGCCCATGATTTTATATCACAACCTTTTCCTTAGTAAATGAAATAAAGCCTACTCAATTTTTCCTCAAGCCTTGACATTATAAAATAAGGCAAGCGTACTATATAGTTGTATGGTTGAGGAAGAGACTAATAAGCTTCTCTACCCCTTCCATTCGCATAACCTGTGTCAATCATGTCTAGTTGTATTAAATATTCAAGGGAAAGGACTTTAGGTGTAACATATTTAGGGAGCTTGTATATTGCTCCCATGAATCCATATAGTCTAATGGTTTTGCTATCTTGGGTAAATAACCAATCACCTTTCTTAGTATTCTTGAAAAGTATTCAAGACTCTGGAAGTCTTAGGAGATATTCTCATGTAGGAAAGGTGATTGTTGGCTGCAAAAATTGTTCAATGAACATGTAATAATAGGAGGCCTTATGAAGGTATGGAATCCACACAATTATTGGATCATAACATTCTAGTGTGTGACACATTTTAGGTTGCAAGGGTAGATACAAGTGGTAATATTGATGCAAAATCATATATATTCAGAGGGATCAGTATCTAAATTTTTTTATTGTCTTTAAATCTACCAACTATGAATGGATATGCTCTTCTAGTAATGTGGTGAAGTCAAATCTCAAAGGGTTTTCATTTTTTATTCTCTACAACATTTTTAGCACTGCCAAGTGTTCAAGCCCTACTATTAAGTCATTATCATGTCCTAGAAACCATGGTACCATACTACAAACATGCATGCCAACCTCCCTGTTGAATTTTGCTAACTTCATTTGATTATGTTCAAGTTGTCTACTAGGCCTATTAACATCTAGGTTTTGCATGAATAAGAAATCATCCCTAATTTGATCCCAATATTGGCATAACCTAGCCACTTGTGTGATTAAAATCCCCATCACCTTTGAAAACCATCTACGAAGCAAATGTCAAGACTTCTAACTAACACAAAGCACATGGTGGACACTATCCTACTAACTCCCTCTCTAGATGAGGCAAAAAATCTCATAGTTGGGCTCAAAGTTCAAGTGTATCATTTGAATCACATGGTTTAAGAAACTTGGATGAGTTCCAAGTGATAACAAAATCTTAAATAAGGATAGAAGTGACATTAAAAATCAATCACTTGCTTCTCATATTTTGATTTTTTAAGAAATTGGTTAATTTGATGCCTGAAGCTCTTAATTTGAACATGATTGCCATAAAAAAAGTGCAAAAGACAATATCCAAACCTCTACAAACTAGAAAATATCCAAGTCAATGTAGCATACCCATATCACCACACCATAGGGTGCAAATTTCCCATATGCAAGTTGCCACAACTAAACAAACAAGAGATTTAGGTGAGTGCAAGTAAAGGACTACAATCTATAAGTGATTAACAATATTTTACTTATACATCTACAAACCCTAGATACACATACTAGTATATAGAGATTTGTAGGAAGTTATTGTTACATTGTTATTGTAATTTTAGACTTGATTGTGTACAAAAATTTCCATTGCCAATTGTTGCTAATAGAAGTGTGATCACATGCATGTTCCAAATCATAGTGTTATACACCTTTGATTGTTGTTGTGTTGAAAATATGAATTATGTTGAGAGACCTACCCCTAACTTGGTAATTTTGAATTTGATTAGAATATTGATTAGCCATGAAATTAAAAGACTGGTTTTTTTTCCTTTAATTAAAATTCACTATTTTTAATTTCCTGATTAATTGAAAAAATATTTCTTTTGGTTTGGTGAGACAATCCTTAGATTTTTTTTTCTAATATGGTCTCAATCACTTAGAGAGGGAAAAGATGGCTGATCTTGTCAACTTATGAGATATGGTTGTTAATCTCAACATGTAATGGGTGGTGGGAGCACATCTTCAGCTGGTTAGGTGGTGCAGGAGCACCCGGTTGGTTTCATGACTCCATGAGGAATTTTTTTTGTCATTACTTGGTTTTGGTTCTCATATCTTCTGTAACAAGATCATATTTGGACCATGATGAATGTATTTGAGTCATTGTTAGTTTTCTAGGTGTGATAGATAGGTGGGTTTTCAAAATTTGTCAATCTTGCAAAGTTGTCATGTGCAAAAAATGCAAAAATGCAAGAATGGGAAGATGAAGAGTCAAATGATGAAGGCTAGGAGTTAGTTGTTTTGGTTTGGGAAGGTTTGAGATACTTTAAAGAGCATTGGTACATGTTGGTGAATGGTTGGAAGTTGTAAATTTAAAATTTGAATATCAAACTTTATGTTGTCCCTGTGTTTTCCTTCATATTTTTTTGTTGCAGAGTGTGGTACATCTTAGTACGACCTGGGATTGAAATTTTATGAATTGGAATTGAAAGATTAATGTATTAGCTTTCATTTGGAACCTATTTAAGTTTATTTCTTCATCGTTTGAGGAAGTTAGAAGCGAAATACCAAAATCTACCTTGAAACCCTGTTTTGAGGGTTTGAGAGTGTAAAAAAATGTATTTGTGACCCATTCCACTAGTAGAATTACTTGAAAATTGGTGGAATGGGTGGATTTAGATGGGGATAAATGTTCATGAAGGTTTTAGGAGAAGGGGATGTTGGTTGATGACATTTTTTTGATGCCCTAGTTGATATTTCATGGTTTTTGGTTTAACCAGGGGTTAGGGTTTGATGATAAAGAACTAGTAAAGAGTGGAAGTCAGTTTGGGAAGCATGTGAAGGCCCTAAATGAATTATTTAAGGTGTTTTTGAAGATATTTGAGGACATGAGAGCTAAAAACCAATAAACCCTCTTGAAAACAAGCCTAATTAGGCCTTGTAGCAGTGGGACAGTCAAAATTAGAAGGATACTTTTCAAAACAACCTTATGTGGTTTCTTGGTATGTTGAAGAAGGCTAAAAAGGGTACTTGAAATTGTGTTTTTTTTTTAGTTTCCACTTCATTTGGAAATTGGGTCTATTTTTATCTCTTGGGATTGCTACAAGCAAATAAGCTTCTTGAAGGTGAGTGGTGGAAAAAGTGAAGAGTCAGTGTCCATGGGGACTTGTATTAGCCTAAACCTATCATGTTCATTATATTCAAGGTTTGTTAGGTTTTTATTAAGTGATTTGGGTCTTAATTCCACATTTGGTGTCTTTTAGCCCTTGAAGAACCATGTTTCTTTTGAATGAAACTTTGAGTCAAATGAGTGAACAAGAAAGAACAAACCTAGTGATTTGGAGAAACCTTTAAACATGACCATGCTCTACATCACCAGGAGACTCCTGAATCCATGCAAGCAATGACAATGAATATAAGTTGAATGAGGATGTCATCTACATTTCTTAAGTAATGATTCATCATACAATCCAACTAGGAGCTTAGTGGTTGTTAAAAATCCAAATGACCTGAATATACCATCAATAAATATCCTCTTGTACAATGCTATTTTGAACCCTAGTTTCAAACCTACACAAAAGCAACAAGAAAACATAATATTAAATCATATGCAAGGTAAAACAAGGATTCCCCATGAAATCCATTTACTAAACTTAGATATAAAAGAAATGAATAACAAGTTCAATAACCAAATTAAATCTATCTAAACTAAGCAAACTCTTGATCCCATGGGGAAATTGGTGCTAATTGATGTGTTGAAATTAGCCATTTCCCAACTCCTAAGTTGCAAATGTTGATGATGATTGGATTGATCAAATCTCCTTGATGAGATTTTGGCATAACCTAGCTATGGAATTGTGAAAACAATGAACATATGGAATGAAATGCACAAAATTGGCTCTCAATGTCAAGAGAGTAACTTTGCATGAGATTGTAGATGTTGAATGAGAGGAATAACCTTTCATTTATAGATTTCCAAATTGGAAGAATGAGGGATTTGGATGAATGTGGGATCATTCAACATCCAATGGCCAAGTGCAACTTGTCAAGATGTGAATGGTTGATGGATGTCCACATTTTGGCCAAAGTGCCAATAAATGCAATTAGGTGGAATTTGAAATTGAGGAAATGACATGTGAGAGAGAATAAAGAATGAAATAAATGCCACTTGGCTCAATGCACAAGGACATGTAAGAGGAGTGAATGCTTTGTTGGAAGTACTCATCCACTTGGACTTTTTGAATTCAAACTTGAGCCCTTTTTATGCCATGTGAGGGAAAATAGAGATTTAATAAATGAATTAAATCTATTTTCATGTGCAAGTTGCATTCTCTAGAAGATTTTAGTGATAGGGATTAACTTAATCAAGATTTGATTAATTTAATGAGAGGTTAGGTGATTTGACCATTTTGACTTAGATGTTTAGGATTGATTTAAATCAAAATGAGAGGAAAGATTAATTAAATAATTTTTATTTATTTATTTAACTAAAAGGGGAAATGTTAGATTAAATTAAATAAGGTTTAATTTATTCAATTTAATAAGAAGACTTTAGAGACTTTAATCAAACAAAGTGATTTATTTAATTAAAATGAGATATAATGTTAATTAAATTAAATTGATTAATTTAATCAATAGAGGAGAGACTTAATCAAATAAATAATGATTTATTTAATTAAGAGATAAAAGGTGATGATAATCTGAGAGTGTGATTCTTGGAAGAAATGTTGTTAGTAGTCAGGATCAAGTGCGCCGAATCGAATATATATATTTTCCATGTCTACATTTTTCCCCTCTTTGAAGCAATGTATTTGTTGCATTGATTCAAAGAATAAACTATTGTAATCAAAGTTCAAATTTTTTCTTGATTTTCCAAATGCCCCACTACTGCCCTAGTGGAAGGATTATGCTGGTATGTTGCCCCATTGAGAGATCAAAAAAAATTTTGATTTTTTTGGATGATCTCATGAAAAAGGACGACAAGGTGCCCGACAGGTTAAAAAATGCCCTAGAATGCCAAAGAAAACGTTAAAATGCCAAAAATGTTGCAAAATGGCCCTCAATTGGACAAAAACAAGATCGGGGGACCAAAATCCTAGTTAGATTGCCAAATTAGGTCAAAAAACCCTAACTTGCAAGCTTAAATAGACCTTGAGGGGTCACTTTCAATACATTTGCATACTTAGCCCTTTGAAATTTCACACTTTGACCTCTGAGTCTTGGTTGAGATGGCGCAATGATAGCTTCCTAGGCATGTGTCAGAGAGAGTACGAGTACATCAGTGGTCAGTCACTGCAGGACCCGTGGTATGTACCCCCAATCCAACTTTTGATTTCTCATTTTTTTGTGCATTAAATAGGGTTGAAGTCAGTTTTAAGTTGAGCGGCGCTATATAGTGTCGTTGAAAGTGCTTTGTTGACGCCGCGCAGTCCTATATTGGACCACATATGTAAAGAGTGTCACGTGACATAGTTAGGAAATTAGGGTTTGATGGTCAAACTCAGTCGCATATGAAAATCCAACTGCGCGGCGTAGTTTGAAACTAGGGTTTTCAGCCCAAAGTCAATTGCATATGCAAGTTGGACCATGTAGCACACTTTAGAGTTTAGAAATTTGCAAACTTCGTCATGTGGTGCAATTTGGAGCTTTTCAAACTAGGCTGCATTTGAAAAAAGCACCGCATTTGATGTTTTAAATGCAAAAACCAATGTGAGAGGCAGATTTTTTTATGGGACTTTGACGTGATGGCTTTCGTTGTGCAGGAGGAGTTCAATGTACTTCACTCGAGGGAGCATAGATGGTCGGTGCTTCACAGATTTTAAGGTATGCATGTTTTCCTTTAGGAGAAGCTAGGTATTCTTGGTCTTTGGTACATAGCATATGTCCCTCCTGTTCAGGTGCACTTAGGTATGATGACCGCTTTAACCAAGCGGTGGCACAGTGAGAATTATTCCTTCCATTTTCCCACTAGCGAGGCCACCATTACTCTCGAGGATGTCTGGTGCATCCTCTGACTACCTATCCACAGAGCTAGAGTCATTTATGATCTAGATGCTGGTAGGGATGCTTTCTATGATGTGATGGGGCTTGATGAGATTCATTTTTTTGATGTGTAGATTGACTTGGAGAGATACCGTGGTAGAGTGGATACCTACAGGTTAATCATTGTGGCTATTATTTTTGGTCTTGTGGCACCCAATCGGCAGGGTTGATACTTCAGTCTAGGCTGGGGATTGGCATGGAAGCAGATTGTTTTTCGTAGGGAGTGCTTTGCTTGGGGACCGATATTTTTGGCCTCTCTATATAGGGATCTTCATGAGTTTGTGTATCTAGATAGCAAGTCCCTCGAGGCTAGAGTTACTTTGTTACACATCTAGGCCTAGGAGTAGATTTCGGTGCTCCATCCAGATGTCACACCAGTTGTCCTTGATATTGATGACCCTGTTGTTTGGCAATATGCGGGGCAAAGATCCATTTTACCCATACTGGCACATATAGCCTTGCACAGTAGTGATGAGTTCTTGATGAGATGAGAGTTCATCTAGAGGCCTTGGATGGGCATAGGCCCATGGTATGATGATATAGCTTAGTTGTTTTTCACCCGACAAGACAGATGGATGCAGGGTCGGGAGCATACCATGATAGAGTGGTATCTCCTAGACAGAGTGGCCCGACAGTTTGGAGAGATGCATGATAGACCAGATGATCAGTACGTGGTGATCTTTTTCCCGTACTACGAGAGAGACGGCATGGGGCCAGCCCATCCCGGTAGCTAAGGCAATGTCCTCCTTTAGATAGTTGGTGGCTCGACCATGGCCATATGATCAGGGGCCAGCAGATGCAGTGGTGACTCTGGTGTACAAAGCTTAGTTTAGACCTCCCTTGAGGTTGATAGTTCCTGGTGCAGTACTCCAACGATGGAGACCCAGAGGCAGATCAATCAACAGGGGGAGAGGATAGGGGGCAGAGGTGGCAGAGACGGAGGTAGGGATGGAGGAGGGGGTGGACCACCTCCTCATCAGACACCTCCTAGAGATCTGGCACAACAATATCCTCCATGGGTAGGGGCACAGGTCGATCAGCCGAGAGATGGGGGTAGAGAAATCCTACAGCAGTGCATCCAGACCACAAAGATGTGTTGATCTAGTAGTTGCAGGCTCAGATTCAAGTATTGACGATAGAGAGGGATAAGGCTAGGAAAAAGGTTGTGATAGTTACTACCGAGAGGGACTAGGCTCAATCCGAGAGGAATCAGGAGATCGGTCGACAGAGGCAGCTGGAGAGTACAACTTCATTATCTCGGGGCCGATCAGTTTCTTTACAAGTGTACAAAGAGGTAGTCAGGGAGTCCGAGTATTATCGACAACACTATAGATAGGTTGTGCCAGCAGCAAGCTGATTGCCAGACTTCTCTTAGCAGACAGGGATGAGGCCCCCAGAGGATCGCAGTGTGAGGCAAGTTGGAGAGGGAAATAGCTAGCAAGGCTAGCCCTTTGATCATAGACAGCTACCATTTTTTATTTATGGGCCTTAATTATTTGCCCCTTTTTTTACTATATACATTGATCATACACTTGATTCGATTTTGTATCATGACAGTATATTCCTTGATGATATATATGAGATGATTCACCTTTATGAAATTTTTTGCAATGTATGATATGCATTTCTTAATTTCCTATATGCTATGAGATGTTTCTATTTCTTATGCTCATGCAATATGATGTATGTTTCTAATGGATGTACTTCTTTTTGTATCTTTTTCATGTATTTTTAATGATGATCCTATGAATGTAATGTATGCTAATAATGGCGTATTGATATGCAAATGGTAATGGATGCTAATGATTATGTATGATGTAATGATTTCTTAAGATGCTTAAAATAACAAATTTATATTATTCCTCATAACTTAAGATAATGATATGATGCAATATGCCTTTTATGCTAATGATCTGGTGGATGCAAAGTGGATGCATTGGTGATGTTCTTATTAACTATCATGATACCATGTTAGTATGGAAAGAAGATATAAGAACTTATAATCAATGAGTTAGTTAGGATGATGGTGATTTGCTTACCAAGATTTGGGATTTCCAAAGGGTCAATTACGTTATGTTTGATAGCACACCTAGGTACGGTGCATCAAGGTATAAAGAACCAGGATGGTGTTGTACCCAGTGTGATGGACTTTGACTTGACAATTAGATAGGAGTGTTCTTGTTCACCCTTAGCATACACACTTCATTCAGGCTATAGTTTAGACATTCTAAACATCTCGGGCCAGAAAATAAGAAAGCAAGCTTTCCTATGTGGTCAACAAGATATCTAAAACATCCTCTTCACAAACCAAACAAAGTACATATGACTAAGTTATTTTACAAGTGTATCCCACAAGTGCAGTAGATAAAAGAGACAATGATCCTTGCCCCCTTCCTCTCTCTAAACCTGTTTTGTTTAGGCATCATTGAGAGGTATTTGGAATGAGCGCAAAATAAGATAAGTCTAAACAAGACCAAGATAAAGTAAACAAACAAGCTAATGTTCTTTGTACTGCTAGCCAAAGACTAAACTATGGTGATAGCTGATGTTGATGTCCATCGCCGGAAGGTCACATTCCTAGAACATGTTGTGAAATGGGTTTTGATGAGAGAGTAACTTTGCATGAGATTGTGGATGTTGAATGAGAGGAATAACCTTTCATTTACAGATTTCCAAATTGGAAGAATGAGGGATTTGGATGAATGTGGGATCATTCAACATCCAATGGCTAAGTGCCACTTGTCAACATGTGAATGGTTGATGGTTGTGCACATTTTGGTCAATATGCATGATAAATGCCATTGGATTCAAATTTGAAATTTGAATGTGACATGTTGGGGGGAGAAGGAAATGGAGTTAATGCCACTTGTCTTAATGTACAAGGACATGTAAGAGGCATTAAATGCCTTATTGGAAGGACCAAGCCCACTTGAATTTGAATTCAAACTTGAGGGAATATTCCCCTACTATGCCATGTGAGGAAAAATAGAGAATTTAATAAATCAAAGTAATTGATTTATTGTGCAAGTTGCATTCTCTAGAGGATTGGAGTGATTAGGATTAGCACTAATCAGGATTTGATTAATTTAATGAGAGGTTAGGTGATTTGACCATTTTGAATTAGATTTTAGGATTGATTTAAATCAAAAATGAGAGGAAGGATTAATTAAATAAATTTTTTTGATTTATTTAACTAAAAGGGGAAATGTTAGATTAAATTAAATAAGGTTTAATTTATTCAATTTAATAAGAAGAATTTAGAGACTTAATTTAAATAAAACGAATTATTTAAATGAATAGGGATAGAGGGTTAATTAAATTAAATTGATTAATTTAATCAGCAAAGGAGAAAGATTTTAATCAAATAAATAATAATTTATTTAATTAAAAGTCAGAAGGTGATGATAAGCTGAGAGCATGATTCGGAAAGAAATGTTGTTAGTAGTCAGGATCAAGTATGCCGAATCGAATTTATACATTTTCCATGTCTACATTTTTCCCCTCTTTGAAGCAATATACTTGTTGCATTGATTCAAAGAATAAACTGTTGTGACCAAAGTTCAAAATTTTCTTGATTTTTTTAGATGCCCCACTGCTGCCCCAGTGAGAAGGATTATGTTGGTATATTGCCCCCTCAAGAGATCGAGTAGAGATTTTTGATTTTTTGATCAAGATCATGATAAAATATGAGAGGAGTGGTTCTATTGATCAAAGGATGAAAGATAATTCTTTAGAAAGATTAGATATTTGACGTAGACAACTTTGATGATGTATAGACAGTCATTGGCCATGGGTAGCCTTGTGTATATTTTGAGATCTCACACCTACCCTAGATAGAAATGTTAGTAAAGATAGAAGAATAAGAAGAATAAGATGGATGGAAGGAGGATCCAACAAGCCTATGTTATTAATGATGATGATGATTTTCAAAGGGCCAATTACTTTATGTTTGATAACACACATAGGTACAATGCATCAAGGTATAAAGGACCAGGATGGCATTGTACCTAGTGTGATGGACTTTGAATTGTCAATCAGATATGAGTATTCTTGTTCACACTTAGCATGCATACTTCATTTAGGATGTAGTTCAAAAATTCTAAACATCTCGGGCCAAAACATAGGAGTGCAAGCTTTCCAATGTGGTCAACAAGATATCTAAAACATCCTCTCCACAAAAAAAACAAAGTACATATGACTAATTTATTTTACAAGTGTATCCCATAAGCATAGTAGATAAAAGAGACAATGATCATTGCCCCATTCCTCTTTCTCTAAACCTGTTTTGTTTAGGCATCATTGATAGGTCCTTGGAATGAGCACAACATAAGATAAGTCAAAAAAAGACAAATAAAGAAAACAAACAAGCTAATGTTCTTCATACCGCTAGGCGAGACTAAACTACTATGAGATACCTAATGCTCATGTCCATCATGGGAAGGATTTATCCTAGGACATGTTGTGATCAAGGTTTTGGTGGGACTGATTGGGTGATAAGCTATTGGTACTCCGAGTTGACCAACTTGCTTGCTTACTGACCTAGACTTGAGACTCTGATGATTAGGGTGTTCACTTTGGAACCTGATAGACTTGCTTCTGACTGCCTCACCAAAGGATGAAGGCGATGATTGATTTTATTATGAGATGATAATCATGGGTGAAAGCGAGATGAGATGGATGCACCATTTTGGGGTTTTCAAATGTTTTGAGGTCGTTTTTGGGTTTTTTGAGATTTTACAATGTTTTTGGTATTTTTGAGATTTATGATGAAGAGACTAACTTAAAGACCTATCCTAGGGGTCTCGGGATCTAATCCATAGATTAGCCTTTCCTACATTATACACGCAGAGACCATGTAGTTCGACTCACGACATAATTGACTCAATGCTGAGATAGATGGGCAAACGGATTGTCATTTTATTGCGACAGACACCTAAGGACTGACATAAAATTTCTCAAGGGATGATCAAAGATCAACCTTTCCTACATTCAAGCTTAGAGATGACGTAGTTCAGACAATGACTATTTTTTGATTTTTTTTGGATTTTGACATGTTTTTGGTTTTTTGATGTAATTTCTGAATGTTTTTGGATTTTTATGATGTCTTGGGAAGAGCACAAAAATATACACAAATCCAATCTAGTTTTAGTTTAAAGGACATTCCCCTAGCATTAAGCGATAAACTACTTCAATAAAGGCAGGACAGACTGACCTTAGGAATATGCCAAGTAGTACTATGGTGGAATATGATATGGGCATCAGCTCAGGCTATGGTATGGATGCAAGGGGATGAGCGGATGGAGGATGAATGAAATGTGATGGAATGGATGAGTGAGTCATGCAGATCCTAGTGGATGGGGAGTGCTTTATTTACACTTGGCACTTGTTTGCCAGGTTTTCACCAAGGTACTTGTTCAAAGCGCCACCAAAGTGGTTTTCACTAGAGGATGATTTTTTCTCTTTACTGTTTTCAATCAATTTTTTGATTTTTTTGATTTTTGTATTTTTGTATTTTTTTGTTGTCACCAAGATGCCTGTTTACTAGGTTTTCATCAAGGTGACCATTTTTCAGGACATTTTCTTTTTTTTTTGTATTTTTTGATTCTATACCTTGCAAGTTCTTAGGCATAAATTTTTTTGAGATGGGAGCTATTCAAAGACTCCTACAGAGGCTCGCCTTCTAGTGGTTCTAATTGATAGGCTCCCGATTTATAGCTAGCTATGATGATGAAAGGTCCTAGCCAGTTGGGTTCAAATTTCCCTTTGCTCTATGGATTTGACACATTCCTTTGGTTCTCTTTTAGCACAAGTTCATCGACTTGGAAGGTGTGTTGCCTGATCTTCTTGTTGTAGCTATGTTTCAGGTGATTCTGATAGACCTTTAGATGTTTGAGGGCATCCATGCATCATTCATCTAATAACTCCAGCTCATTTAGTCGTGAGACCCTGTATTCTTCATCCATGATGAGGTTTTGCAATGATATTCTTAGTGATGGGAGCTCGATCTCGATTGGGAGGATGGATTTTGATCCATAGACTAGGGAGAATAGGGTGGCACCTATTGGTGTGTGGATGCTGATGTGGTAGGCCCATAAGGCAGGATTTAACTGCAGATGCTAGTCACGACCAAAGTCATTGACTTTTTCCTTAAGGATTTTCAGAATGGTTTTGTTGGTAGCTTCTACTTGGCTATTGCCTTGTGGGTAATATGGAGTAGAAAAGCGATGTTGGATTTTTAATTTGTCGCATAAGTCATGGACATCCTGATTCTTGAAAGGTGTCCCATTATTAGAGATAATGGATTGGGGGACACCATATCGACAAATGAGATAGTTCAAGATGAACATAGAAATCTATTTTCCTGTTATGTAGGTCATGGGGATTGCTTCGACCCACTTTGTGAAATACTCTATGGCGGTGATGATGAACTTGTGGCCATTGGATGAGGTGGGTGTGATTTTACCTATGAGATCAAGCCCCCATTTTGAAAAGGGCCATGGTGTAACAATAGGATGGAGTTCCTGAGTTGGTACATGAATAAGGTCTCCATGCTATTGGAACTATAAACACTTTTTGACAAATTCATGTGCCTCTCTTTCCATTGTTGGCCATTAGTACCTGGTTCTTAGTAACTTCTTGGCCAAGGTCATACCACTCAAGTGTGAACCACAAGTGCCATTATGTACCTCAATTAGAGCAGTCAGGGATTCCTCAGGTTTTAAGCAATGTAATAGGGTTTCGTCAATGCTCCTACGGAAGAGGGTTTCCCCTAGGATGAAAAATTGTAAGGACCTTTTGACAAAGGTTTGTTTGAGGTTGGGGTAATGTCAGCTGAGAGGATTCCTATTCTCAAGTAGGTGTAGATGTCATGATATCAAAGATCACCGGGACCAATGAGATCACATGCATATTCTGACTCTGGTACCTCAAAAGTGGGTACGAGAAGTTGCTCTATCAAGAATTCATGTTTTGAGACATTATGAGGGATATCTAGTAAGGATCCAATTGTTGCCATGGCATCAGCTACTCTTTTGTTAGCCCTCGGTATCTACTTAAAGGTGATATCGATAAATGATTCTTTGAGGCTTTCTACTAACTTCTTGTATGGTGTGAGCTTATCATCCTTAGTTTGCTACTCACCATTGACTTGGTTGATAATAAGCTATGAATCTCCATAAAATTTTAGCGCCATGATTCGCCACTATGCTGCAATTTTGAGACCTATGGTTAAAGCCTCATACTCTGCAATGTTGTTGGTACAAGGGAATGACAATTTGTAGGATCTAGGTATATAATCCCCCTATGGGGTAATGAAGAAAAAACCAACTCTTGATCCATGTTGTGTGTGGGAACTATCGAAGTAGAGTTTCCAATAATCAGCTATGCTGAGATTAAAGATGGACTCATCTGGAAATTCTGATATGAGTGGATTATTTGCATAGATTGGAGCTTCTTCCAGCTGGTTTGCAATGAATTTTCCTTTGATTTCTTTTCACTCCACATATTCAATGTCATATTCTGATAGTATCATGACCCACTTAGCTATCCTACCTATGAGCATAGCTTTTGATAGTAGATACTTTAGGGGATCTATCTTGGCGATGAGTTTGATTTTGTGTGCCAGCATGTAATGTCAAAAATTTTGTGAAGCAAACACTGCTACTAGACAAGATTTTTCAATGAATGTGTAGTTTAACTCATGGCCAACCATTGTTCTGCTGATATAATAGATGGCCCTTTCTATCCCATTTTCATCGTGCTGAGCTAAAAGAGCACCTAGTGCTACTGTTGTTGTTGAGATGTATAAGATCAATGGTTTTCCTACAATGGGTGGAATTAATACTAGTGGTGTGAGCAGATATTCTTTGATTTTATCAAATGCTTGATTACACTTTTTGTCCCACTTGTACGCCACTCCTTTGTGGAGTAGATGTGAATATGCAACCTATTTGTCTGCCAGTTGTCCTATGAATCTTCAAATGGGTTGGAGCCTACCTTGTAGGCCTCTAAGTTGTTTTAGTGTCCTTGGTGCCTCCATGTCAAGGATTGCTTTAAACTTTGTGGGATCCACCTCTATTCTCCTCATCGATACTATGTATCCCAAAATTTTACCTGATTGTACCCCAAAGACATATTTCTTGGGGTTGAGCCTGACCTTGTACTTTCCACATCTGTTGAAAATGTCACTTAGGGTTGCTATGTGGTTTTGTCTCTTCTTTGATTTATCTAGTATATCATCCACATAATCTTCAATGGTTTTATGTATCATGTCATGAAAGATTAGTGTCATGGCCCTCTGATATGTAGCCCCTACATTTTTTAGCCCAAATGGCATCATATTCTAGCAGTAGGTGCCCCATAGAAATGTAAATGTTGTATTATGCTAGTCTTCTTTTGCAATCATTATCTAGTTATACCCTGAGAAACCATCCATCAGTGATAGCATCTCATGTCTGGCTATCATGTCCACTATTATATCAATGTTATGTAGTGGAAAATCATCCTTAGGACATGCTTTGTTGAGGTCTCTGAAGTCTATGCAGATACGGATTCCCCCATTTGGTTTTGAAACTGGCACAAGATTGGATACCCATTCTGGATAGTCAATTGGGCGTATGAATATGACATCTAGGAGCTTCTGTAATTCTACCTTGACTAGCAAGGCTATCTAGGTATGCATTTTTCTTAATTTTTGTCTTACTGGCTTCGCTCCAGGGTAAGCAGCCAAATGATGAACCACAACTTTCAGATCCAGACCTGGCATGTCAGCATAGGTCCATGAAAAATTTACCTTCCTTTCCTTTAGAAATGCTACTAGTAGTACTTGTTCTTCTGTCAGAACTGACTCAGCATAGAAAGCGTTTTGTGTTGTCTCTATTCCCAAGTTGACAGGATTACATTGTTCTGCTAGGACTGCTGATTTGTCTTGATGTAGTACAGTAGGGGGGAGATTAAATCCTTCATCCTTCAATGCCTCAAAGAGGTTTTCACCATTGGATGCATCCTTTATTTTTACTATTATGTGGTTAGAGAGTGCCACAGTGTGGTTTTCACTCAATAACTCTGAGCTTATTCTCGTTCTTTTTCTTTTGTGACTGAAAGACTCGATCGTCTCCCTATAATATGCTTGAGTGTCTAATATGATTTCAAAACTAGCCTTGTCATCCCTACATGGAACTGCATCCCTTAGTCCCATGAATTCTAAGAGTGCCTCATCGTTTTTGAATGATTCTAGAATTGGCAGTCCTTGTTGGTCATGGTTGATGAGTTGAGGGTATACTAAGTTGATTTTGTGGGTTTTTTGGTCTGACTCAATGGGTGAGGCACTAATCATTAGTAAGGAGGAATCCTCAAAAATCAAGGGTAGGCCAGCCATGGTATCCTCATCATCACAACTGGCGTAGACATCAATTACGTCAAAAGTGAAATTATCTAGGGGGATACCTGTGCATACGGGTGGTTGAAGGGTGGTTGTTGATACTTGAAGAGAGAACTTGACTACCCTACTGGTAGTACCTCTGCCATGTATAGTTATACTTTGGGGAGTACATCCGAGGCCAAGGTTCCTCATTCTTCTTTCTACAATGATGGGCTCAAGTCGTTCATCACTAATTATTCCCAGGCTTTCAATCCTATTGTAGCCCATACCAAACATTATTTGCAACCCTCTGCTAGCTTCATCCATGGGTGGTGTGGGCATGGGTCCTTCATCATGGTATATCATGCTTGAAATATCTTCCTCATCAACATTTTCCCGACTTAGGTCTCTCCAATGGCGGAATCCAGAAGGGTCTACCCTACAGGTGTGGATGGGTGTTTCAGTTGATCGAGGTTACCCATGCGACCTAGGAGATTGTAGTAACTCTCCTACAATAAACACACTCTTCTTCATTTTGTACTTTCCGTACCCATTGTCTTGGATCATGAGTTTGATGTTGGATATATCAGGGATGGTGGGTATCTTTGTTGTAGAAGTGGAGGCAAGGTTAGATGGGTCGATGTATGCAGTGGATGGGCCTTCATCATTTTTTGGCATTTGGGGGATTTTATAAAACTTGGCTTCCAAGTTTTTGCAGTAGGCGAATGGCTCAAGATCCCCGTGTATTGTGACCTCCTCATTTTGGTACAAGAATTTGACGCATTGATGATATGTTGAGGCAACCGCCTTCATTCCATGGATCCATGGGCATCCTAGGAGGATTTTCTATGGTAGGTCAAGGTCAAGGACCTAATAGGTAGTCCTCATGGTTTCTTGTCCCACTTGGATTGGGATTTTAATAGTGCCCTGAGACACTCTTTCTTGATCATCATATGCTCTTATAGTGATGCTTTTGTTCTTGTTAGTGGAATCCTTGAAGAGTCCCAAGTTCTTTATAATTTTGAGAGAGAAAATGTTAAGGCCTGCACCTCCATCCACCAGGACCCTTTTGACTTTCTTTTTGTGAATCAACACTTGAAGGTGAAGTGCGCGATTATGAGATGGTTGGGCAAGGAAATCTTGATCGGAGAATGTAAGGAGATTTGGGGTAACAATATTACCAACCATAGCCTGAAACTATTTTGTGTCAAGGGTGGCAAAGACGGTGGATGTCGCTAATGCTTTATCAAGGATTTTCCTATGGGCAACATAAATTTTTAACAATTCCATGATGGAGATTTGGGCGGGGGTTCTCTTTAGCTGGTCGATGACACTATAGTCATAGGGAATGACTTTTGTAGTTTAAATGGGGGTCCTAGATGGTTGTGATGCCCCTGCAATAGTGGCCTTTCTGCCACATGTGGTGAATCCACAATCAGTCTTGGCTCCTTTGACGTTTATGACCGTGAGCATTTCATCTACACATGCAACTATCTCTTCATATACTAAGTCAACACTAGCCTATTTTTTCTTCCCTTTGTTGTTCCCCTAGATATTTCCTTGATTATGATTTGGCATCGGATTTGAGGAAATATTTTAAGGTTGTGGTTTCCAGTTGGTTGTTCAATTTTTATGATCTTTTCCTCGATGAGGTCTTGGATGATATTATTCATCCTCATGCAATTTGTTGTTGTATGTCCCTTGATTTTGTGAAAATCACAAAGGAGGTTTTCATTGTACCATAGTGGTTTGGTCATGGGTTCCACGTATTGCTCAGAATTGGAGATTTTGATAAGTTTTTCTTTGACCAACTTCTTCATTATGGATTCAATTGATTCTCTAAGAGCTGTGAACTTCCGCTTGGGAGGATACTTGTTCCGGGGAGGTGGTCCTCCTTGATTGCCCAAGTTATTGATTTGGTTATTGGGAAGTGGTTGTTGTTGTACTACTGTATTAGTTTGCACATTATTGCATTTGTGATTTTGTGGCTGGTGATGAGTTTGGATGTTCTATTTAGGAGCATTTATGACCACCTTAGCATTGACAACACCGTCGTTTGTGATATTTTTGTTCCTTGACCACGTTCGAGGTATATCATTATAATTGTTGGACATGTGGTTATCTTGTAGTGGAGGAAATTTTGATGTGCCTCCTCATGCAGTAAGGGCTCTTTTGATATTGAGCGCCTTTGGGATCAATTGATCATACGTTGTGATGCATTGCATTTTTAAGTAGAACACCAATTTTTCATCTAAATTGGATATGATTGTGCAAACTTTTTGTTCTTTTGGCATGGTCCACTTGCTCTGATTCGCCTTGGATCTCCATCTTTGCAAGAAGGATGTGAATAGCTCTTATTTTATTTGTTTGAGTGTTGATAATTCCTCCAAACTAACGTTTGCACCCATGTTGAAAGCATAATTTTTAAGGAATGCTTCCATGATCTCCTAGAACTTTTTAATGCCTGTGGGTAGGCAAGAAAACCATTCTATGTTAGGACTAGTCAGACTTTGGGGGAAAAGTTGCATTAGATATGTGTCATCATATGCAACCTCCATGCAATGTACTTGAAATTCCCTAACGTGATTTTCAGGGTTTCCCGTTCTATTATATTTGTCGAATTTGGGGATTTCAAATCCCTTTGGGAATGGTATCATTGTGAGATCTCTATCAAATGGATAGGGACACAAGTTGCCTGACATTCTGGTTGTGTTTCCTGCTTGGAGGTCCTGCACCTGCTACGAGAGAAGTTTGATTTGCGTTGCGACATTGTTGTGCGGATTGGGAGGTGGGATGAATGTGTTTTGAGGTGCTTGGGGTGTTTGATTGATGAGAGGGGTACTGGTGGGAGTTTGTTACAAGCTCTGTTGTGCCATCAAGGCCTACTGATATACCTACATTTGTGTCAACAATTCTTGTTGTTGATCTTGCTATTGTTTTTTCAACGAAGCTTGTTGTTGGTCCATCTATTGTTATTCCCATAAAGTTTTTTGTTGGTCTAACTATTGTTGCATCAACAAAGCTTGTTGTTGGTCTACTTGTTGTTGCACCAACAAAGCTTGTTGTTGTGCTTGAAAATCTTGCAGGGCTTGTTGGTATTCTTTTTGATGAATTGCTTGCAGTTGTGCTCATTATTGTGGTTGTGCTTGTTGAGCCTAGTGTTGGGCTTGAGCTTGAACTTGTGCTTTTTCAGCTGCTTGTGCGGCTTGTGCAGCTTGCTGGGCTTGTACAACTTGTGCAGCTTTTTGGGCAACTAGTTGTGCTTGTGCTTGCTGAGCAGCCCGCTATGCATCTTGTTTGTTTTGTTTAAGTACCCTTTGATGATTGGCCTTCTATATGGCCTGGATCATGGTGATGAATGAATTCGTTATGTTAGCTTTTGGTGGGATTGGTGGTGGATTGGGAATGGTGCTAACTGTTGTAATGGGCGAAAGGGTTGTGTTGGTGGTTGGGATTTGGAATGCTGGTGGTGTGGTTGAGATGCTCAGTCCTTGAGAAGGTATGTTTTAAGAGATTTGAGGACCAATTGATGTGTTGACCGTGGTGGCTTGAGTGGTTGCCACTTGTTGTTGTGATGCTATTGGAAAAAGGAGAGGATTCGATGTGATGCTTGAATTGCCTTGATTTGACAAACTACCAGTGAGTAAGGGGTGAAGGCCCAATCCAAGAGGTGATACGGATGTGAGTGGTAATGGAGGGAAAGATGGTATGCTCCCCAAGAAGAAGAGAGGGTCAGTGACTCCTACTGTTCTGAACAAACCACCTTCTCCTTTTGATAGAGAAGTTTGTATGTTTAATGAATAGGCTGGTATTGCATGGAATGATGATGAATCTGCATGATTATGGAAAGTGATCGGGACATATGGATGTGATGGATTCACCGAGATAGAGTTATCTGGTTTGGTGCTGACATTTACCTCTCTGTTGTTTACAAGGCGATGCTTTTTTAATTCATGAAATATGGCACTTTCCTTGTTTACAATTGGTGAGGTTGATGTGATTGTCGATATGGTTTGGGGCATTTCTTGAGTGATATTTGGAATTGACAATGGGGGTATGTTTGTAAGAGACCTTTCCATACTAGTGCCTATGTCAAGGTCAGAAGGGAACTGGGCCCCTCCTTCCGTTAACGTGCATATGTATTTAAACATGGCATTGACAATTTTATGATTCTCTGGATTTTGAACCATTTCTAGAATTTCTAATTGTGTCATTCCCAAGTCCTCATTGGTGATTTCCTCTTCATAGCCTTCCTCTTGAGGATTTTGTGATGGTAGAAAAAAGTTGTTTGGGGGATTTCTTGATCTTTCAAGGTTTACTTCTATGGTTACTTGACTTAAGTCACTCGAAGTTGATATTTCTTTCATGCTTTCCATGTTCCTCTTGTGTTGTGATCTTGTTTGGACCATAAAATAGAGATCGTTTGATCTTAATCTTTAGGTCCAAAAGAGGAGAAGAACTAGGAGAGTCCAAGGATCAAAAGGGGTGATGATGGGGATGAGATAAATGGATGAGGTGAATGAGTGAAACTTTTGAAGAAATTTTTAGGGGTAATGCTAAAATTTTAGGGCTTGGATTGATTTTGTTAGTTTGACTAGGTGTATTAACTCAAACAAGATGATGGTGAACTTGTAAACCCTAGGAAGTTGTTTTATCCTAGAGAAAACTTGCACAAGAGAATGAATTGGCTAAGTGTGTTAAGCCAATAAAGGTGATCATGAACTAGTAAACCTTAGAAAGTTGTATTATCCTAGAGGAAAATTTTTTCAAGAGGATTGAAAGTTTGACTAGGTGTATTAAGTCAAACAAAGTGATGTTGATTTTGCCTTTAAGTTTAGCATAAATAATTTTTTAAAGTTCCCAAAAATTTTTTGGTGGGATGAAATTTGATTGATGGAGAGATGGATGAGAGTGAAGATTTTGATCCTAGACTTTGACCTAGACATGAATCCTTTTTTTTTTTTACAAGACCTTGGTATTGAAGAACATGCTATACTTCCTATGTGAGAAAATAAAACCTTTGAAAAAGCTCAAGGTTTTGTTGATAATAAAACACATACAGACTTGGGTTGTTCTTTGAAGCCTTCTTATAGAAATTATAAACCAATCTTTCTTTGACTTCAAGAAGCATTTCAAGATGTTCCTCATGAGCTTTTAGACTGGTCCTTTTGAATTTTGGTTTTGGGATTTTAACTTTTCGAGAAATCTTTTGAGACAACACATGTGAGATCCAATTTGTCTTTATCTTTTCTTAGTGAGTTATTTTTACCAAAAGCACTTTCTTGATTATGTTTCCAACTACATGTCTAATGTCCTACTTTCTTTTCATCCCACAAGGTCCATTATGTGGAAATCAAAGAAATTAGGGAAAAAGTTTCCTAGTGTTGACTTTGGTGAAACAAATGGCCATAAAACCCAAGCACTTAGAAACCTCTAAGGATATAATCCCTAGGGCAAGCAAGAGCACTTAGATTCGTTAAAGGATTTTTGTTTCCTCAAAGGGTTTGAAATTTCAAAGCTTTTGTGAATGTTTGTTTCTCAATGTTTAAGAACCAAGCAAGGTGTTTCAATAACATGCACAACCCTAGGCTGAAAAGACAATATTTGTCGGGTTCCCTCTTGGACAAATCCAACTGCGCATATTCAGTGTGGATGACTAGATGCTTGAGCACATAGGATCCCCCTTATAGTGCACTCACTTCTTAGGTCAATCAAGCATCAATACCCATGAATCTCCCATGACATACTTTTCATCTCTGCAACAGAACTGCATGTATAACGTGGGACGGCTTCAAAGGACATGATCTTTTGCACCAACAAATATATATGATTTTGGTCTTTGCTAAACAAGGGTTTTAATGCGGGAATTCCATTTATGGGGGACTATCCATGCGGTGAGAGACCATTGCTGCCCTTCTCATCGGAATAATCCTTGTGATTCTTGAACTTTCCTCAAGAATCCACACTTATATACTAATTGGAAGTCGCTTGGCTTTAGTGTGTTCCCGGTTGGGTCGTTCCTTTGGGTGAGTACTTTTCCCCACAAGGTAGGTGTTGATGGTGTTTTCTGCATGGCAACAACTCAGAAAGAATATGATATCCTATCTCTCTTGAAAGGTAAATCTCTATGGGAAAAGAGATAACCCCAAGGTCTCTAATGTCAAGTCTTGACAATGCAACAAAACAACAAAGTGATAAATGTGAAAATGTTGGTAATCACAAAGGGACCTTACTACAAGCAAATACTGGACTCGAATTTATCAGATCTAACAATATATTGATACTTCAAAACCTAAATTTAACCCAGATAATAAAATAAATAGAAAAAGATAAGAGTTTAAGAGAGATCTAAGATTAAAATTACTCCTAAAATCAATCACAACAATAATGAATGCTGCAAACGGACAAATCTCCAATAAAGCCAATTTTTGCTTAATCAAGAACAAGCCTGCAACTCCACAAAAATGGTGCAATCTTTTGAGGAAATTGAATATTTTCAGACTATGAACATTCATCCACATACCCAATAAATGGCACAATGTAAACAAGCATCCATAGTTGAACTTAGCACATAATAAGGCCTAGACTAACTTTACACAACAACTTACAATCAAAAAATTGCTAAACGTATGGACCAGAGATCGATCAACATCATTAAAATTTCACCATTATCATGAAAGAACTGAAAAATGACATCTAACACTGAGAATCAAGAACAAGAAACCATAAAACTTTTGAAAGATAACACAATGTTTTCCAAATCAACAACCCATTTGCATTATATTCTCTAGCATTACATAACAATTTCCAGTCTCTCTCCTCTCCTACAACTACTGACTTGCAGAATCTAACCTCTAACTTAGCCAATTCTAGCTTTGCAGCTCCTAACCAGCTATTCTCTAACCTTTTTTTCTACTAATTACAAATGAGAAGGCACTGGCCTTTTATAGATATTACATTTTTAAATCAAGGGCTAGGATTAAATTCAATCCAATGGCTCCAATTAATCCCCAAGAAACCCTAAGAATTCACATTAGGGTTCTTTAAAATGTGGTACATCATCATCCAATAGCATAAAAACAGTTACATCCAGGATCAATAAAAAATCAACAATCTACCACCTCGATTTTAATAAAAAAAATATGATTGGAGAGTGAAAATAGCATCACACATCACTCCATCTTTGAAACATATCTTCTAGTTGTAGATAGGTTGCGGCATAGATTGTTATGCAATTGGGTTCATTTGAACTACTGGACACTGATTCATATGTAAATCAACATTTAAAATATCTGCCAGATTTTCCTCCTAGCACAAATCCATATGCAAGTCCTATTTTTTTTTTTAATTGAATCCTGAAAAATAGATATAATCATTAATAGCTCACATGTGAAAATCCAACCACAAAATATTAAAATTAAGCATAAATAAACCTTTGGAAATTTCAACTCTGTCATAAAATTTTGGAGTTCAGGAAAATCGTGACAGGAAGTTCAGAAAAATCCGCCAAGAAGGGAAAATCCCGAAAATGAAAAGAAGCCTGGAAAAATCTGCTAGGAAGGGAAAATCCCGAAAAATGGCCCAAAACCCAGAAAAATCCACTTGGAAGGGATAATCTCAAAAATGACCCAAAATCCAGATGGGGTGGAAAATCTCAAAAAATGACAAAAATTCGCCAAAATCCAAACGGGGTGGAAAATCCCGAAAAATGACAAAAATCCGCCAAAATCCGGACAGGGTGGAAAATCCCGAAAAATGACAAAAATTCGCCAAAATCCGGATGGGGTGGAAAATCTCGGATTTGACCAAAAATTATGAGAAAAACTTTGAAACCCCATAACTTTTTTTCCCGGATGAATTTTCAAAAAGTTCAAAAAACAACTTGGCCTAATTTTTTGTCCTCTATCCATTGGTGCAAAAATATTTACACATCACATTGAAAATTCTCTTGAAAAATCCCCATTTCTAAAATCCAAGGCCCCAAAATGCTTCAAAATACCACCCGCATCAAACCAAATCCAGACTTAATCCCAAAATAACCTCTGAGAAGAGAAAAACAGAGAATTGACAAAGCCAAAGTACAAAGATGTAGAAGAAAAAGAGGGTCCCCGCCTCTGGTGGGGCGTGTGTGCAAAAAATGCACAACAAATGGCGACTCTGCTGGGAAAATGCTTCAGAGCATTTCGATGACAAACTAGAATCAAGAACCCAGAATCTCTGGGTTTGATCCTCACATCAAGTCAACCAAAAAACTAAAGTTTCAAAATCAATGGACAAGCTAGCCTTTCCTGTGCTAGAAATCCAAGTGCGTGCAAGTGTATAAATTTCCCTCTTTAAGCTATTGCAAGAAACCAAGTTCAGTCATGTTAAGCTACATAAAGATTCCAACTTCAAAAGCAACCTGGATAGAGTCTCACTGCCAGTCAGGCATCCATAGCCCCGATGAGGTTATCATTGTGATTCTCCTAAACATAGCTCTACTACTAGCCAGGCATCCATAGCCTCGATAGAGATATTCAGATCCCCCTAAAAGGTTGAACTCACTTTCTTTCTTTTTTTTTTAATTTATTTTCATTCTTTCATTTCAACCTGTAAGCAATGAAGCTAACACTCAGGGTTGAGAATCATAGTGGCACTAAAGTAGAAATATAAGATTTTTCACTTAACAAGACCTCGCAATGATCCTATAGCAACCTCAGGATTCTTAAGATGTGTGTAAAATGTAAGATTTGAGCACATTCAAGAGCTAATTCAATCCAATGACTTGTCCACTTTAAATATTTAGCACATGTGACACTAAATAGAAGATTTCACCAACATATCCTAGAAGGATGATTAGAGTTTGTAAAAGGAATACCTAAAACAGTCCCAGATAAAACAATTGTTGTTGTGCAAATAAGACACTCCCAACAGAAAACAAGGGAAACCAAGCTGAAGAAGCAAAGAAGACAACCAAACCGAAAACAAAAGCAACATAGAAGCCAACCAAAGGCAAAACAAAGCAATCTAAACTAAAGCCATCTATCCTAAAGAAAACCCAAAAAATAGACTTAAAGCAAAAGAACAGTAGGGAAAGCTACATTTATTCAAATCAACATTATGTAGAAATGGACTCAAAATGACTGATGATCAGACAAGGTGAGTTGAAACCCACACCTATTTTTCTTTTCAACGCATGGACAAGCAGTAAGGTGATAGTAACAGTCCTCAAGAATGCAAATTCATCCTTATATTTAGCAAAATAAACCTCAACAATGCAACATTCAAACTCAAAATTCTCAACAGGAATAATCAGCAATTGAGGTAACTCTTTGAAACCGTGATAAATCCATATGCACGTTGTCTTCCCTAAACCTCCATAATCAAAATGATAAACTTCAGAAGTTTTAGCAAGGAAAGAAACAACCTGGTGTTGCGCTTGTTCAGACTGAGTGTTAAATTTATTGTCCTTCAATCGTCCAAAGTTAACATCCATGAGGTCAGGAGGTCTCAACTAATGATGTAGTATTCCTCTTGCATTTGAAACATGCACAACAAAATCAGTCATCAACAAGCAATTCAGGGTGAAAATTAGATTGGACAAATTCAGAATTAACATCATGGAACTTTTCACCTATTTTAGTATCTTCATGAGGAATTAGTGATGAAACGGCATCAGCTTTGTCATGCATGGCAAGTGTCTCAGCAAGATGCTCATCAGGAGGCATGACAGACTGATCCTCAAGCAATTTTTTACATATAACCATGTGCTCAATTTTGACTGTAATATTATTGTTTTCAGCATCATTCACTTTTCCCTATGCATCAAAATGAACCACATTATCTATCCCATCATTAATGCATAAAATCTATGAATTTCCAATATACAGTTCATCAATAGATAGAGAAAAAATAGAATTAGATGAATAAGAAGACTCCCTGAATTCTTTTGTTGGCATTGGTTCAAGCTTGTAACTGTAACCCTCAGGAACATCAGCGTCTTTATCAGCAACATAAGCTCCTTCAATTTTCTTCATGGGACACTCATTGATAATATGTTGAGGCTTCTCAATTCAAAGCTCAACCCCCTCTAGGGCTACCTCAGTGTCTACTAATATTGCTTTCTCAAATCCAATGCTAGTTGAATTTTCTACTGTGAATTTTTCAACATCTTGTTGAAGTTCTTCCATTAGAGACTGGTTTGATGTATCTTTCTGTGTATCTCTTGTATGATCCAACAACCAAACCTGCTCTTTCACCTCTAGTGGACCATTGGCATTCTCCTCATCACTTTCAAAAGATTGAACTATAGATTCTTCATTGTATGCATACTCTGTTTCAACACTTTTCTCTGGTTTTTCCTCTAGTTCGTTCTCTTCACTCCTTGGAAATGGTGCATGATCCATGACCAAGACCGATATGTCATAAGGACTAGATGGTACTATCTCTTGTCCACTCAAATTTATGTTGGTATGTTGGATCTCCTGTTGGAAAATAGACGCAGTAGTCTGAAATTCTTGACAATCCAATTCAGAGTGTTGATTGGTGTTATGAAGCCTACACCATCCGGATAGAGCTGTTTCTGGTAGATATACACCAGCTACATAATTTTCTTGATTGTTTGGATGCTCCAAAGATGTTAGGACTCCTTCATTATCAGGCCTTATATACCAAGTCCTATTTTGGCATGGTAGCTGCCTTCTATCAAATGTTGGCCCTGAGGGTTGATCTTTAAAATATTGTCCCCTATCGAGATTCTGCCCCTGATCTTGATCATAATTGAACTGATTTCCCCTTTGGATGACTTGAGGTTGGTTGTTTTGATTCCTTAGGTAGGTGACTTCAATGGCCAACTTCTTTACTAGCTCTATGAGTTCATCCAGCCTCCCCTTATCTGCATTGTCTGATGGAGGAACAACACCAACTGAATTTTGCATATAAACAAAATGGAACCCATGGTTCGAGGATTGGTTAAATGTCTCAAAGCTTTGTAAGTCACTGGGTACATTAGCTTGTTGGTGAGAGAATGCAGGTTGATTCACATTCAGATAGTAATTTGGCATAGGTGGGGCTTGATTCAAAGGTTGACCTGGGTGTGAAACCAAAGGCAGTTGAGGAGTTGAACCCAACATAACTGTTTGAGTAGCTAATGGCAGGGGTCTAGACAAGTGTTGTCTCAAATCTGTGCTCACTTTAATAGCCACATCATAAGCTTCAAGCAGGCTATTAGGAAGGTTTGCTCTCCACTTAACAAAGGTGGTTGTTAAACTATCCAAAGCCTCATAATAAACCTCCCTAGCAGAGGCATCATCCACAACATAAGGGGGTTGCAGCCTAGCATAAGCCCTATGGAACCTATTATTGAAAGCCCCTATTGGTTCATTTTCCTCCCTCTTTACTTTAGTAAACTGTAGATAAAGCCCACTAGAACTGATTGGGACCCCAAATCTCTATAAAAATGCAGTCTCCAACTGAAGCCAAGCAGTGATAGACCCAACAGGAAGATGGTTATACCAATAGAATGCCTCATCTCCTAGAGAATAGGGGAAAAGTCTACAGGCAACATCCTCAAGATTAATTCCCCTATCCTAGAGGGTAATTTTAAAAATCCTAACATGCTCTTCAGTAGTCCTTTTGGGATCATTTGTGTGAAACCTAGAGAAAAAATGCTCAGGGTTCTTTGGCATAGCATTGTAGTTGTTGAAGAATAGAGGGTATGGGTTATTGGCCAGGAAAGCCATTGGTGCAGGTGGGAGTGGTAGTGGCTGATTTATGACTGGTGGAGGTTGTTGAATAGGAATGCTCTCATAATCGGATGAGAATGAGGATGATGAGGATGAAGATGATGGGGATGATGGGATTGACTTGGTGGATGATGATTCTCCCCTTCTTCTAGCCCTTCTTAACCTAATAGGGGCTTGTAGCTCTTGTAATTCTTCCTCTCCTGAAGTAGATCTAGTTCTTCTTCTAAACCTCTTAGGAGAAATGACTGACATAAATCGATCTAGCTTGCTTATTCAGGCCCTCCTTCTAGCACCAATCTGTTGATGGTGTTTTCTGCACGACAACAACTCAGACAGAATATGATATCCTATCTCTCTTGAAAGGTAAATCTCTATGGGAAAAGAGATAACCCCAAGGTCTCTAATGTCAGGTCTTGACAATGCAACAAAACAACTCAATGATAAAAGTGAAAATGTTGGTAATCACAAAGGGACCTTACTACAAGCAAATACTGGACTCGAATTTATTAGATCTAGCAATATATTGATACTTCAAAACCTAAATTTAACCCAGATAATAAAATAAATAGCAAAATATAAGAGTTTAAGAGAGATCTAAGATTAAAATTACTCTTAAAATAATCACAAAAATGATGAATGCTACAAACAGACAAATCTCCAATAAAACCAATTTCTTCTCAATCAAGGACAAGCCTACAACTCTGCAAAAATGGTGCAATCTTCTGAGGAAATTGAAGATTTTCAGACTATGAACATTCATCCACATACCCAATAAATAGCACAATGTAAACAAGCATCCACAGTTGAACTTAGCACAAAATAAGGCCTAGACTAACTTTACACAGCAACTTACAATCAAAAAATTGCTAAAAGTATGGACCGAAGATCGATCAACATCATTAACATTTCACCATTGTCATGAAAGAACTGAAAACTGACATCTAACACTAAGAATCAAGAACAAGAAACCATAAAATTTTTGAAACATAACACAATGTTTGCCAAATCAACAACCCATTTGCATTATCTTCTCCAGCATTACATAACAATTTCTAGTCTCTCTCCTCTCCTACAACTACTGACTTGCAGAATCTAACCTCTAACTTAGCCAATTCTAGCTTTGCAGCCCCTAACCAGCTATTCTCTAACCTTTTTTTCTACTAATCACAAATGAGAAGGCACTGGCCTTTTATAGATATTACATTTTTAAATCAAGGGCCAGGATTAAATTCAATCTAATGGCTGCAATTAATCCCCAACAAACCCTAAGAATTCACTTTAGGGTTCTTAAAAATGTGGTACATCATCATCTAATAGCATAAAAACTGTTACATCCAGGATCAATAAAAAATCAACAATTTGCCATCTCAATTTTAATAAAAAAATTATGATTGGAGAGTGAAAACAGCATCACACGTCACTCCATGTTTGAAACATATCTTCTAGCTGTAGACAGGTTGTGGTACATATTCTTATGCAATTGGGTTCATTTGAACAGATGGGCACCGATTCATATGTAAATCAACTTTTAAAATATCTACCATATTTTCCTCTTGGCATGAATCCATATGCAAGTCCTCCTTTTTTTTTTTATAATCCTAAAAAATAGATTTAATCATTAATAGCTCACATGTGAAAATCCAACCACAAAATATTAAAATTAAGCATAAATAAACCCTTGGAAATTTCAACTATGTCATAAATTTCAGAAATTTAACCCTATTAATAAATTTTGGAGTTTAGGAAAATCGTGATAGGAAGTTCGGAAAAATCGGCCAGGAAGGAAAAATCCCGAAAATGACAAGAAACCCGGAAAAATTTGTCAGGAAGGGAAAATCCCAAAAAATGGCCCAAAATTCAGAAAAATCCGCTTGGAAGGGATAATCTTGAAAATGGCCCAAAATCTAGAAAAATCCACCAAAATCCGGACAGGGTGGAAAATCCCGAAAAATGACAAAAATTTGCCAAAATTCGGATGGGGTGGAAAATCCCAAAAAGTGACAAAAATCTGCCAAAATCCGGACAGGGTGGAAAATCCCGAAAAATGACAAAAATTCGCCAAAATCTGGATGGGGTGGAAATCCCGGATTTGACTAGAAATTCGGAGAAAAACTTCGAAACCCCATAACTTTTTTTCCCGAATGAATTTTCAAAAAGTTCAAAAAACAACTTGGCCTAATTTTTTGTCCTCTATCCATTGGTGCAAAAATATTTACACATCACATTGAAAATTCACTTGAAAAATCCCCATTTCTAAAATCCAAGCCCCAAAATGCTTCAAAATACCACCCCCATCAAACCAAATCCGGATTTAATCCCAAAATAACCTCCAAGAAGAGAAAAACCAAGAATTGACAAAGCCAAGGTACAAAGATGTAGAAGAAAAAGAGGGTCCCCGCCTCTGGTGGGGCGTGTGTGCAAAAAGTGCACAACAACAGGCCCTCTAAGATAAACAATAGCAAACTAGCATATCTCGTATTTCAATCAACCTTCATTAAAAAACAAAGGGAGAACACTTGCAATATACTGTGCTCACACTCACATGTTTGGTTCATTTTTAATTCCAAAAATGAAATGTGGAGGTAATTATTTTATTCAACTTAAGATCACCAAAATAAATTTTGATTCTCAAGATCTTCGTGAGGCACGAGAGAAGCACATATGCCCTTTTGATGATATTAACCTGAATAAAAAATTACAAAACAAAATAGCATTTGTTGATTTTAAACCCTCAAAGAAAAATAAATTATTTTTAAAGCACCAATTCAAATGTGGAAGTTGCCTTTTTCAATTTTTAAAACTTAAACCAAATCTAGTAGATTGTTTCTAAGGTTCTATTTAAGTCCTTTTGCAAACTTTTGAAAAAGAAATTTGTGTTGTTCTTTTTAAGGCCCAAAAGAAAAATTAGTGTTTTCTAAGGCATGAAAGGTAACAAATCCTTTGAAAGAGAGTAAGAATTCTCTAAAGTGTTAAACAACACTATAGTTTTCAAAAACACTTAGTATAAGAGTGGGATGATGCCATTATGTAACCTTCCATTTCACTTTCTTCCTTGTCTTAACCTGGAAGATGATAAAAACTAGAGAGTACAAGAACAACAAATAGGTCAATAATTTAAAAATCTAAAAGCCCAAAAAGGCACATGTAAAAAAAAAACTAATTTGAATTTTTGACTATTTTTCAGTGGTGCAGTTAGTGGGTGTGGTGTAGTTTGGAATAGATGTGGTGCTATAAAGCACCACACTTTTTACTGAGTGCAGCACTTTGCAGAAATAGAGAGCGAGGGTGCGGTGGAGTTTGGCACACAGCGCAGCTTGCAACTTGGAAATCCGTGGCAGAGTTTTGAAAATTTGAATATTTTTGAGTAGGAAAGTGGGTGCGACATAGTTTAGGAAAAGTGTGGTGCAGTATAGCGCCATGCCTCTTAAAGTGGTGCAATATAGTGCCACACAGCTATGTGTGGTGTAGTTTGGACTCGCAAATCCGCGACAGAGTTTGAAACTTTAAAAATCTAGCGTGGGAAACAAGTGCGGCCTAGTTTGGATTCGGAGCAGTGCGATATAGCGTCACGCCTTCAGAAGTGGTGCAATATAGCATTGTGGGCCTGTATGCGAAGCAGTTTCCTCGGACCTGCAAAAGAAATAGAAAAGTGTAGATTTTTCAAAAACACGTGATTAGAATTTGTTCAACCCCTCCCTCTAGCACCAAAATGTGAACTCTAATTTCACACTTGCACAAATGAAACAAGAAAACATAATATTAGATTATATGCAAGGTAAAACAAGGATTCCCCATGAAATTCATTTACTAAACTTAGATAGAAAAGAAATGAAGAACAAGTGCAATAACCAAATTAAATCTATCTAAACTAAGAAAACTCTTGATCCCATGGGGGAATTGGTGTCAATTGATGTGTCGAAATTGGCCCTTTCCCAACTCCTAAGTTGCAAATGTTGATGATGAGTGGATTGATCAAATATCCTTGATGAGATTTTGGAATAACCTAGCTATGGAATTGTGAAAATGATGAACATATGGAATGAAATGCACAAAATTGGCTTTCAATGTCAAGAGAGTAACTTTGCATGAGATTGAAGATGTTGAATGAGAGGAATAACCTTTCATTTATAGATTTTCAAATTGGAAGAATGAGGGATTTGGATGAATGTGGGATCATTCAACATCAAACGACCAAGTGCCACTTGTCAAGATGTGAATGGTTGATGGTTGTGCACATTTTGGCCAAAGTGCCAATAAATGCAATTAGGTAGAATTTGAAATTGAGGAAATGACATGTGAGAGGGAAAAAAGAATGAAATAAATGCCACTTGGCTCAATGCACAAGGACATGTAAGAGGAGTGAATGCTTTGTTGGAAGTACTCATCCACTTGGACTTTTTGAATTCAAACTTGAGCCCTTTTTATGCCATATGAGGGAAAATAGAGATTTAATAAATGAATTAAATCTATTTTCATGTGCAAGTTGCATTCTCTAGAAGATTTTAGTGATAGGGATTAACTTAATCAAGATTTGATTAATTTAATGAGAGGTTAAGTGATTTGACCATTTTGACTTAGATGTTTAGGATTGATTTAAATCAAAATGAGAGAAAAGATTAATTAAATAAATGTTTTTGATTTATTTAACTAAAAGGGGAAATGTTAGATTAAATTAAATAAGGTTTAATTTATTCAATTTAATAAGAAGACTTTAGAGACTTTAATCAAACAAAATGATTTATTTAATTAAACTGAGATATAAGGTTAATTAAATTAAATTGATTAATTTAATCAATAGAGGAGAAATATTTAATCAAATAAATAATGATTTATTTAATTAAGAGACAGAAGGTGATGATAATCTGAGAGTGTGATTCTTGGAAGAAATGTTGTTAGTAGACATAATTAAGTGTGTCGAATCGAATCTGTATATTTTCCATGTCTACAACTATAAATGACTTGAATAAATCAATGGTATATAATATGGAAGAAGCCAACTAAAGACATCAAGATAAAACTTAACTTGATCAATAGAGGATTTGATAGAGTGAAGACACATATTGGTCTAATATTGTCTAATGGGGTCCAAGGAGGAAAGTCTAGTTGAAGAACAAAGTGCCAAGTAGGGGCCTCCCTCCTAAAGTGAGGTTGAAGATGCAATCAAAGTGAAGGAGTTGGTTGGAAAAATCAGCTTTGATGATTTTCTCAGGAATAATCCATTTTTAGCAGTTCATACATGAACGTGAGAGTTTCGACCTTCTATATTGGTGATTGAGAATACTACAAATCAAGCCCCAAAACCTCAAACCCATAAAGAACTATAGGCTTAATAAATAAATTGAAGACACATTTTGAAGTCATATCTTGGAAGTGTGGCTAAAAGTAGTGGTACTCCTGGACAGAGAGTTATATTGCATGTTAAAGAGGGGTGAGTTTAAGAAGAGAACGATACCTAGAATCAAAGGGGTTTTAATTACGCAACAATTGAAAACTTCAAATGTGAAAGCATAAATAGATAATTACACCTTCAAATGAGTTTTCCCATTCCTTCCAAACACTTACAATGTAACCTCCATAGTTGATGTTACTCACAACTACATGAAAATTCATTGTATTCAATATATTATAATTGTTCTATCTTGCTCCTATCTTTATACTAATTCAACTAAAAATATAATTTTCCAAAAAGCAGATTTACCTACAAAAAGAATCATTATCACTCATAAGGACAAGATGAAAGATAAGTCTAAATCACTAATGCATATCTACATTTTATAAGAATTATTTAGCTAAATAAAAGATTTTCACTTTAGTCCTTCAAAGTGAAATGCAAAATAGAACAATTTAAACCACTTGAACCTTTTGACATATTTAACTCTTAGTACATCCATCGTCTATTTTTTTGCATTTTGTTGTTTATTACAAAGACAGTGAGGCTAGTTTCCAATAATTACATCAACGCATAATAAAAGAGTCCCTCAGCTCCATTTACAACATGGCTATTATGTAAGTGATAATAAAGAGTGTTAAAACATCATATATTCAAACAAGAGCTTGGACGACAATAAATTGCATATAGTAAAAGTTATGCAAACCAAACATAGGCACTAGCATAAGCTGCTATAGAATCAAACTCTCAATCACAAAGAAGCAAGGCCAAGGAATCACTCATGTATGTGAGTGCACAAAACATACAACAATCCTCTACCCTACCATGAAGCAAAAGATACCACAATTGGTCATTTCCAGACAACAATAAAAGAGGTAGAGAACACTTTTTTATGCTTGGGTAAGGCCAATAGAAAAGAGGCATAATGACTTAGAAACTAATTAAGTTCAAACCAAAAAGCATTCCAATTTATCATACATTCATTAATCCTAAAGCAGTTAAAATATTTTGTTGTTGCAAATATGAATCTATCTAATACTACTTTATTTTTTAGTTAGATTATTGATACAAGTCCATGATTGAACAAAGAATAACTCCACAAAAGTATAAGAGAATTCTGATATGTTAGCAATGTCTAGAGACACCAAAATAATATCACTCAATACATAAGATGAAGAAAACAAAGGGAATACATTTGAATGCAATTACTTGAGGTGATGAGAATCATAACCTTTATATGCACTGTTGGTAGATGGTTCATGCTCCCCTCGGGATTCATGACATGGACTAACCACCTCCCGTGGATCCGTTAACTCTATCAGTTGTATCGGGCATTAATAGGTCGATCTTTTGGTGCAACGACAACTGTGGGGCCAACAATTAGTATCATAGCCAAAGATGTCAAGTTCAAATCCCCTCGGGTAATGCTGAGGGGGAGTTTTTTGGAAAATGGTCAACACTCTCCTCAAGATTCACAACATGGACTAAATGCCTGTCATGGATCTGTTAACTCTGTCAATTGTATCAGGCATTAACAGGTCAATCTTTTGGTGCAATGACAACTGTGGGGCCAACATGCACATTATTCAAGGTACGAATTATGGAAGGACACGACCAAACCCATGTTATGGTTAGGATAGGACCTAACCCCAAAATAATCATGAATTACAAATACAAGGCATTCACCCATCCAAGTTACACCTACAAGATACAAATAAGTTATAACTGAATGTTATACCACAATCATTTTTATCTCTAATGGACCCAACAAGATGGGTTTTCCACATTCTAACATCCCCCAAAGCTCAACTTGGCAGGGCCAAAGAAAGGTGGCACTCAAGCCAATCCTTCTTATGAAGAGAACGAGGGCCTTAACATTCCCTTTCCCTCTAATGATAACTTCCAATAGACTGAGCAACTCCAGCATCCTCATAAACTCATCGTCTATCTAGAAAAATCTAAAAGAAAGCATCTTTTGCATCTTCACTAGCATATGTGTCCTATTTTTCCATTGAGTGACACAAGGAGATGATGTCATAGTCTTATCCCACCTAAAGAGAGATCTTACCTACTAATTGGTGTGTTGTTGAAGCCTCTTGTGAACAATAAGTTGATCTCTCCAAACTATCAACTAGGTGTTTGAAACTTTGACTTGAATTTGAATAGCACAACAAATTGATTGATAAAAATGCACCAAACTGATGAGGGAGAAGACCCAATAGCGGATCACACAAATATATTACTAAATACTCTACATTGAGGAGGATAGCCAAGATGTTAGACCTAACTATGGCTCATTTGATAATTTAGTCACTGAATTCTCCATGTCAAATTTTATACATATTCTAGCTTTCACACCATCATCATGTTCATAGTTTTCTAAGGTGGCAATCCCTAAACAATCACAACTACCATGGAACACTAAGATGAAGTCAAACTTCTGCATTACCTCAATCATTATCCCAAATCGACTATCAAAAGTGAAGATGAAATTATAGAAAACCTAACTCCTTAGAGTGGCCTAGGCACACACAACCACCCATCCATCAAGTGTATTAGAAATCCCATCAATGATGAAATCCAAATAACCCCACATACAACAAGATTCTAACCAAAATCAAATCCCATTTTGGCTAAAGCAAGACAACTAAAGAAGTCTGAAAATGATGATCAAATGTATATAACTATGAATAGCTCAAAAATAAATTTCCAACACTTTCAAATAGCCTCAAACTAACTTATTTTAGCTCAGAATTAACTTTCCTATAGTTCAAAAATAGCCTCATACTAAGTCCATGAGACAAAGGTATGACCTCCAAAAGATTAGACAATAGCAATGCGAAATGATGGTCCTATGGCTATCAAATTCAAACTCACCAAAATATTTAAATTCAAAAAATCAAGAAAATGAAAATTGATGGAAACACAGTACCATTTAATTTACACAACACTGAAATACTATGGAAAAAGTGTGAACACAATTAAATTATCCAGACTTAAACCAAGAAAAAATTTAGAAGTAAAAAATGATATACTATTTTTTAAAATAGGGAACATGTAATTTTGTGGGTGTTGGCAAGAAGTTGAGTCCACTTTTTGGCCAAAAAGTGGAAGTGTTTTCCCTGATTTTCAGAATTTGACACTTTGACCTTAAAATTTGAAGCACTTAGAGATGGAATCTTCAAAAAAGTCACTAATCATAAAATGTAGTACTTGAAGTCTAGTTTCCAAATATGTAATTTATTTCAATACCTAGATTGTAAAAATTGAGTTTCAATAAGCATTTCTAAAAACCACTGTTTAAAAGTCATTTTTTTTTAACATACCATGCACGTGTACGACATCCATATTTTGACCTAAATTATTGTATTTTCCTAAATACTTTTGGGAAAAGATTTGTGACTCATTGAAGCTTGCCTTTGATATTTTTTTGTAATTTTTTATTGAATATTTTTTTTATTGTTAAATTTTTATTAGGCATATTTGTCATTTTGAAAAATCATCATGTACGACACGCATAAGATGACCTAAACTTATCATTTTTTGATATATATTTTTTTAAATGGAAAATAATTGTCTGAATTTTTCCCTCGTGCAATCCATTCATAAAAATGTTATGTTGACAAAAAGTTATTTAAATACTAAAAAACACTGACAATTCAAGTTTATGGACCTGTTTAATTAGAAATTAAATGAAAAATAAAAAAGTTAATCCAATTGTAAAAAAAATTACATATTTGGAATCTACACTGTCAAATCTATAATGGGTTTTAATTTCATTGAAAAAATCTACAAATAAAGCCTTTAGACGTATGCCCAAAGTCAGTATTTTTTTGTGACATTGCTAGGACCTTCAACTTGTAGGTCAAACTAGATCCATGGCTTAAGTTCAGATCCCCAAACCACTTCCCAAACCTATAAACAAACCAAAAACCCGACCTACATTTGAAATTTTAAAAAACGGGATCCCATTTTGAAAATTGTCGAAAACTGCCATTTTTGGAAATTTTGAAAACGGGATCCCGTTTTGAAAATTTTCCAAAATGGAAAATTTTCAAAATGGATAGTTTCAAAATTTCAAAAGTTACCAAAATGGAAATCTCATTTTGAAAACTTTCCAAAATGAATTTTTTTCAAAATGGGATCCCGTTTTAAACGAGATCTTGTTTTTTGATTTTTGGCTCAGGATCCCGTTTATTAAAAAACGGGATCCCGTTTTTGCTTTAGCCGATTTCGTTTTTTTGGCTAAGGCAAAAAATTCCACATTTTGTGGACCCAACTTTGTGCATTTACCCTTGTTATTTCATATTAAATATAGTATGTTGAAATAAAATAGACATACTACATTATAAAAATACTAATCTTAAAAATTGCATAGTATTTAAAATACTATTTTACATTATACAAATAGAATTTTATGTAAAATCAAATAAAAAATAAAATAAATAGTTGGTAGCCTAGCCATAAAATTGTAGGGTATTCTATTGTAGAGTGTAGGCAACCATCTAAAGCCCAACTATGTATTCATTACCTAAACCCTCATTAGGATATAAATTAAAAGAAAATCCTGCCATAGATTATAAATTAACTTCTAAGAAAACTATTCAACATAAATTCTTCTAGAGATGCAATTGAGAGGATGGTTTCAGATTGAAAGATGATTCACTAAACTTGATTCCTCAATAAGCATAAGGGGAAAGGTCTGTGAAGTGAAAGAACAATACAACCAAAGTGTGATTTTTAGGATGATGATATAGAAGACTAGAATCCACATTCATGTCTTATGCCTTGTGGAAGGCTTTGTGGATGAAATGATAGGGTTCAACAACAAAGGGTTTATGAAGATTCCATGATGACAATTAAATGCACAAAGAGAAAGGACTGCCATAACAAAGGTAGAGTACAATAGACTTTCCTTATCAAGACACCATGTAAAGGTAGTAAGCTACAACAAGAGTGAGTATTATACATGATAAGGCTGCATTCAAAAGATAGTTGGTAAAGAGCATGCATAGGAGATCATTGAAGTATTCATGAGTTAAAATAGTCAAGGGGTTAAACAGTCAGTTTGATATCATCATACAAGTCATACCTCATTCTCCATCCAAATTACAAAATCGGTCCACTTTTTTCTTTGAAACATTTCCTTTTCAAATTGCTTTGGATGGCAGCCATATTTATCCTCCTGTCAAAACATGGCTCATGACTAGTTAAACTAATTAATATGCAATCATTTAATTTTTCCTAGGAGATAAAAAAGTATCATTTAACATATTAAACATACTTACAAATGTACATATCAAGGTTTGTAGAAATTTCTAGCCACTGTGATGTGTGGCATGAATTTTGTTAAGCCTAGCCTTAGAGGCCTTGTCCTAAAACATATACTAATTCAATTTAACTATGCACAAGTAAAATTTAAAAATCATTCAATAAATTTGATATAATCTTATGATAAAATTCAAATACTTGTGTACTCTCCTTATTGAACTTCCTCCATGCATTAGACTTCTCATATGCTTTTACAAGCTCTTTCCATACTTTCACACTTACATCAATTGGACTTTTTTTTAGCCTTCACTCGGGAGGGAGTTTTTTTATCTTCTTTGTTTGGTTGCACCGAAATCTCTTGCAGTTTTGAGACATTTGTAGCTTTAACTTCTTCATAGACCAACCTATGCCAAATTCAGTCTCCATGTCATGGATAACTGCTTTTTGCAGGTGCATGGGTATCTTTGAGAATGGCAAATGTAGATGGTCTTTAAACCGTTGAAGGCATGATTCCTTCAACCTATTCACAAATGTTTTTCCAGCGTCTATCATTTAAACTTCCCCTAAAACCACATCGTATTCTATGTTGGTATCGTAGCTACCAATGCAAGATGCAAAACATGGCATGGTGGAAGAATTTTGTGTCCCAAGAGTGGCTGGGACATTGGAAGTCTCTTCTCCCTATTCCACATTCTTAGAGATTATTGTTATTGATTTCCTCCTGGATCTTTTGCTCAATCCAAGACTGGTTGGGGAATCAATTGATTCCCTTTGACATGGTTGATTTGTTTGCAATGTTTGAGGAGATTTACTAGATCATTTTTCTATGCATTTGGAAAGAATTGTTAAGTCCACACCATCCAATTTGTTCACTACCTCTAGCCCCAATATGGAAGACAATGCCTCTTTATCTTTGTCAGTCTCATGCTCCTATATATATATATATTTTTAAATTAAATTTCTTCTTTTAAATCAAAGAAACAATGGAAACATTTACAAATCTATAAATTGATAATGAATTACCTCATTGTGGCCAGAGTCTACTCCCTTTGCTCCCTTCCCTCTGTTGCTTGACATTTTCAGGCGACCTAGGGAAAAATATTTTTGTCCAGTCTGTAGAGGAAAATAAGTGCACACTGCCAAGTATGAAACAATGAGGTTTTACACAGTTCAATGATGCCCTAATTTATTTTAATAAGATTAGAATGATGTAATGCATAACTTTTGTATTCTCTTTGCTTAGTGAAAAATGTGTGAGTATAGTATTTAGGAGCCTCTAACTTGTTTCGACTATGGGAAACAAAATGTTAGTTGCAATAAGGCATGCATACTAGTATACAGAGCAAGGATACATGTGTCTCGTGTCCACAACCTGTCAACAAATAGTGCTCATAGGAATTAAAAAGAAACGAGAACTAAAATTTATATGGGTTTGCAGATATTGGTCTAGGTTAAGAATGGAACAAATAGTGAAACCTTCAAAAAATAAATCTATTGAAACCTTCATACCTTGATATGGTGAAATCTAGAGTGAATCACACATGTTTTTCTCCACACAATGTTTTTCTCCTCTCTTCCTTCACACTTTTTTTTTCTCCTCTCTTCTTTTCGTGCACATGGGAAGTTTCCTTTTTTTCTTTTTGATTCAAAAGTCAGCGCTATAGTTGTCGTAGTTAACACTGAATTTAGCATTGGATTTTAGCCTTAATGTTATCATTTTGGGGCACTAAACTAGGTACAAAGTGCGCCTAATTTAGTGCCTAGCAGTGCAAAAATAAACATTTTTAATTGTGTGTTTTTTAATTGCAAATAAATATTTTTCTATAAAAATAATTGGCGGAGTATGAAAATAAGTGTTGTGGTGAAGTAGATATATTATTATGTAACTTATATATTAAACTAGTCAAGTTTACATCAATAAATATATTGATTAGATTCACACTGTTTACAATTTTTTAAAGCTTACAACTCTTATCATAGCTTTAGATGATAGTGTATATAAAAAAAAACACCAGTCATTTTGAAAAATCAAAATGCTTGAATTTTGTAGCTATAAATAACTAAGTCAATCCCATAAAAATGTGTAAAAATTTTACTTGTAGAAAGAATATTTAATAATTATCTACCAAGCTTAGTGGTGTTTAATATCTACATAAAATGAATGTTGGAATTAAATAAAATATATTTTCAATTCAATCATAAATAATTTCCACATTATAGAAAATATCTTAATGCACTTGTATATTGACAAATGATACAATATAAGTTAAAATTAAGTGTCAAACTGCCTTGGACCCAAGTCATCAAGTACCTTGTTTGACTATTTGCATGAGAAAATTTCTACCATACAATTTTTTTTTATTACAAGTACTCCTCTAGAATTTTCTCTGATTGCTCTATGATAATTTGAATAAATGCTATGAGATGTTTCTAAATGTCTTATGATCTAAAATTAAGTAAGGTATCCTCGATGTTAATTTGATAGATTTCATACAAAAGCCCACAAGCAATAGTTCAAAAAAGATTTGACTCAAAAGTGAAAAAGAAACTTAAATAAGATGACTTTGCATTCCAACCAAAAAAAAGGAACTGAGTATATATGTTATTACAAGTGCATATTCTCTTGATTTTTAAAATTCAAATTTAAATTGAGGATGCATACTAACCTTCTTACTTGTTCATTGTGTGTTGATTTAATAAATTTTTTGTTTTTTGTTTTTAACCTTTGTAGTTGTATTGAAAGGGGTAAACCTAATCTATTTTAAGACATCTATAATCAAGGAATTAAAAAATAATCTGACAAGAACATTCAAGTTACATTTATTAGCATTGATTTAAAGTATTTTTTACTTCATTATGCTTACATCATCATTTTGGCAAGAATAACATGTTTTTCTATTGTCTTTGATCATTCTCTAAGTAGTTGACTTGGTATCCTTATTGAGTTTGACATAAAGAATAATTATCTCACTTAGCAATGTCTAGCATAGTCATATCTTCATTGAACCTAGAGCTAAATACCATTATTTTTATTATTTAATTTTGAGAATTTATTTTACTGGTGTTATTAATATCAACTCTTTATCCTGGGTAGGTTATATTATTTATTCATTTTGATTTAATTAATTTACTTGGGATATTTATGTGAGGCATGTTTTTTTTCCTTACATAAATTCATGAACAAAACATTCTTAAACACACTCGGGTTTCATCCTTAGAGTTTATCCTTCTACATTAAGGTTATAAATCTAACATTTTGAAGTAGATATGATTCATGTTATACTTTATTAGGGCTTGGATGCACCCCTTATCTATGTTTCATTTCTATTATCTTGATTAGGGTTTTGGATTTTTTTTGTGCAATCTCTTTGATCCCACTAACCCACCCTTATTTAATGTATTATTTATAGATCATTCATCATGTATTATCATATATATTTGTCTATTGCCTTTATCCATGAATATATTACATATTTTGACATGTTTCTACACTTTGTTAGATCTCATCATTCCATCCTAAAGTAGGTTTCAATCAAGAATAACAAATCTAATCTCTAGTCTTCAAAGAGAAAATATCTATGGTTTTAATGAATTTGTGGAAGAAGTGTAAGGTAGAGAACCAGGTAAAATTATTAGTAATAGGTTTTATTTCATCTAGGATAACAAGGGACCATGGAAGGGATGTTCAGCTAAAATTATTAGTAATAGGTTGTATTTGTGGTCAGCTTGTAAATAAATGTCTTTTTGGTGTGAATTTGTAGTCATCTTGTAATCATAAGATTTGAGCTCTAGTTGTCAAGATTCCACGTGTAAAAATTTTGTGAAGAGAAAAATGTTGCAAAGTCCTATTTTGTTTTTCATAGTGTGTCTTAATGAAAAGAAAGCATATTAAAAAGATAATTTCAGCAATACTCTCTTTGTGTACAAATACTATGTGACTATTGTCATTGTTGTGTATTATAGGATCCACAGGAGGCCATGGAGAGAGGACATGGATGACGTGGGACTACTAAATCACAGAGAGGAAAGTGGGTGGAAATAGATATGACAACAAAATCTGTAGATACATTAGAGGTAAGAAGAGAAAGTAACCTCAACCAAAGGAGGAAGGTGTTTATGAATTCACAAATGCTACAACATAGAGGAGATAAAGTCATTGTTTTGTCCATGAGGCCTCTCAGGTCAAACTTATTGGTTGAAAATGCATAGGAATGGTGATTAAATGTGATTCTATAATCAAGGGAAAAGTTTTAAAATTAGGATGGCCAAAACATGATATCAATATGTCAAATATATGACTAAAGTGAGGTTTTTTGTTGGATAGCATATTCGTTGAAGTGATATAATTGGTGTACTAAACATTATTTACTATGTTGTGTATTATAGGGGTGAGACGAGGCCATGGCAACAGATCATGTCATATCAAATGAGGACACAACAGATGAAGTGGAACATCAAGTACTCAAATTTTGACTTAACTTAGGAAAAAATGATCTGATGGCATTTTGTGATACGTCCATCTTTTTTCATAGTTTATTGAAATTTATAATGTATTATCCAATCTTGACATAAATTAATGCATGTTGTTGATTATTTTAGATGGAGATTGGAGTAAGTGCAGAGCCTGGGCATTAAACTAGCAAAAGAAAAAGATATGTACATGGATGTGGACCTAAATCTGTTAAATCACATAGAGGACAGTGGGTGGAAGAGGATATGACAATGGATCTTAAAAAACAACAAATGATTGCACTAAACAAGAGGTTGGTCAAGACTATAGTACATGGGATGAATACTTTGAGAAAATTGTTGTTTGTGGATGTTTTGTATTTTGTGGAAATAAAAAATTCAAATGAGAAATTGTACAAAGACATTACATATATGATAAGCTTCCAGTTGGTAGTATGCCTCCTACAGTCGATTCACATCCAATAGGAATTGTGGTAAGGAATTTTCCAATTTGATATAAATAACATGTGTTAGAAACCCTAGATCAGACATGCAAACCTAAACACCTTCCACATAAGAGAAAACATAAAAAAAACAGAGCTTTGCATGAAATGTGCAAATTGATATTATTCAAAATTAAGAAATTACAATAAGAGAATTGCTTTATAAAAGCAATGTATGCAACCCTAATTTTGACCTAAAAATAACTCAACTAAATAAAGCTTACTTATTAATTAAGTAAACTAATTATTACCTAAGCAAAACCTAATAAGTAAAGTTATGCAAGTGTAATTAAATATTAATTACACTAACACCCCCCCATAAGTGCAACTTAGGGAGACTAAAAAAGCATGCACCTAAAACTAAGATGAATGCAAGAAAGCATGAATGGGTCCCGACAACAAGGCCTGATTAGGTACCCATGTACAAATGCAAGAATGAGGTAGAGAAGGAAAACCCAGTCAGACAACCCCCCCTACAATGAGATGACTACTGCAAAGAAGCACTGGAAGAACTCTATAGAGGAACACTGGAACCAAAATCTGGCAAACAAGGAAAGATACTTTTGTCTACTACTGAAACCAGATGAGAGTCACTGAATCAAGGAATCATAATAAAAGCAACAGCAGGCCCAATTCCACAGAACACTCGAACACTCCAAACTGGAACAACCCTAGAATCTATGAATCAACAGTTGATTATTGAATGATGTATTACTGAAAACGAAGTGCAAATATGCAAGTTGCACCCTCCCAACTGCCAAAACATCCAAGTAATGTCCAAACAACCCATCAGGCCAAATCTGGACTAAGCGATCAACTTGGGATAGATACAAAAAAGTTTCATGGACAACAACCTAGAGCTCCTCAATACCTTTCCAACACCGCAAAGATAGCGAAAATCAGAGATCGTGGTAAAAAGTTATGAGCTCGGAAGCATAAAATATACATCTGACTTCAAACAGTAATAAATGTAGTAAACCAAGAAAATACTATAGAATGAACTACACCATAGGATAGTGCTCGGAACCAGCTTTCTGGTGATATCTTGTTTGCCCAATTTCGATACCGTATGCCCAAGTTACGCCAAAAAGAAAACAACTGCTCTTTTAGGGAAAACTAGGGTTAGGAGGGGGCAAAAGAGGTGCCATACGGTCGCTAACATCATGCTGATGTCAGCAGTTCACGAGCCTAAAATTGATGGCCATCTGGCCATCGCCGCAAAAAATCGGCCTCTTGCAAAAAAATTTGGTCAGAGCCCTTGGTCGCCATATGACCGTGCAGAGTAGGCTGGGGGCTGAGCTTGGGCCAGTAGCGGATGGAGGGGGAGCCACCGGCGGCGGCGACGGGCCGGTGGCCGCCTAGTTGCTACCAGGTGGCCGCTCGGTGGCGGACACCTTTTGCACTGCAGGTGCAAGAACCAATGTGCATTTTAGATTTTTTCTCAATTTTCGTGAAGAAAACTACCTTGGAATGCGTGCTAGGGAGGTCGTATGGCCTCCCTGGCAATTTTTTTTTGCCTTCCAGCTCAACTTCATCGAAATCGATGAAATGAAGGGCAATCTTAGGGTTTTGAGGTGCTACGAACACGATGGTAGTGTTCGTTTTGCTCCAATATGCACCAAAAAAATGCTCAAGGTTAGATCCCTCAAGGAACTCTGAACGTGCTCTGCAATCGAATTTCTCCAAAATCTAAGAAGTGGTTGCATGTCATGGCTTTGATACCATGTTAGAAACCCTAGATCAGACATGCAAATCTAAACACCTTCCACAGAAGAGAAAACATAAAAAAAGCAGAGCTTTGCATGAAATGTGCAAATTGATAATATTCAGAATTAAGAAATTACAATAAGAGAATTGCTTTATAAAAGCAACGTATGCAACCCTAATGTTGACCTAAAAATAGTTCAACTAAATAAAGCTTACTTATTAATTAAGTAAACTAATTATTACATAAGCAAAACCTAAGTAAAGTTATGCAAGTGTAATTAAATATTAATTACACTAACAACATGTATAATTCATTTAAACATTATTTTATATTATTTAAATAACTAATTTTTTTCTTAATGGATACTTGCAGGATAAACTTCTTGGTTTAAAGTTTCCTGGATCACTGACTTCTAGCCTAGAGGGCAATGATAATTTATTAGATGAAACATATAACAAAAATATCAGCCAATATACTAGCTTGGAAGATGAGGAATTGATGAAAACAAGTAACAGAACAAGAATCGATTTAAAGATGCATAATTTGCTTAAAGACAAGGGGAAGGTGGACTACATACCCTATGAGAATGAATGTGATGGATATGATGACTTGCCCTTGAGTTTGAGATGAATTTTCAAAGAGACATTTGATCATCAGCTATATTTTGCTTGTCCTAGTGATCAACAACTACATAGAGTCTATGCGGTGTTTCAATTTTGGGGATACAACTACATGATACAACCCTCCAATATTCATGGACCAAATATAGGCCTCTTTATTGTCCAAAATGTACATGTGGGATCTAAACATAGAAGCAATTCAAAAAAAACCACTAGGAGATTAATGCCATATAATGGTCCATCATATTACAGTGGTGAATGGAGAAGGCTAGCAAAATATAAGCCTAGCATGTCAGCATATGTTCTAAATTCGAATATGTATACACATTGTCTCCAATTGGAAAGTGGATAAGAAATGAATAGAGGTCATCTTATGTATATATATGGACATGCATACACACACAAAAACATTACAAGATTTATAAATAGTAGTAAGGGAAGGGACCCTACTGTAAGACCACTAGATAATAAGTTTAGAAATCGCTTGAAGAATCAACTTGATGGAAAATTTGAAAATAGAGGCCCTCCCATGATTATGGGTCTAGGTGATTAGCTTAAGAAGTATGAAGATGTTGAGCTGAAAGCTTAGGAGGATTTTTTTGATCGGGGTGATTCAATTGAAGAACCAAAACAAGTTGTAGTTAATATGCTAGAGGAATGAAAAGAAAATCCATCTTTTATGAGCTCCCTTACTGGAAGGATCTATTAATATCTCACCTATTATATCCTATGCACATCTTCAAAAATATCCCAAATTCTATATTTCGACATAGATCAGGAAAAGAGGACACCTTGTTTTCAAGGAGAGATATTCCTCTTTCACGTACCAAAATTGATAGAAAAAATTTGTGGCCAATAAGGGAAAATGAAACATATGTAGAAGCTCCATGGATTTTGAAAAAAAAAGAGCTAGACCAACTAAAAATGTCATTCATTCACTAAGGACACCTACTGGCTATGGGTCATCATTGGCTAAATATTTTATAGTTGATGGACATATCACATAATTTAAAACACATGATTTTCATAATTTTATGAAGGTATTATATATCATCATTTAACATTTACTAGTAACATTGATTAAGTACTAAATACATTTTGATATTTTGTTGTGTGAGAAATAATTACTAATGACCTTTTCATAAATATGTTTGATAGCATATCATGCCATTGACAATTAGGGGGGGTTCTTGTTTTACAATTGACTTAAGGAATGCCAGAAGTCGATTGTAATCATTTACAAGGTATGTGGTTATATGAAATATTCATGTGTGAGAGACATAGATATATTATATTGCATTTTAATTCTTGACTAAAGGTTCATAGTAATTTACTATTCTTATATTAGGTGGGTGATCTCCAAGGAGATCCACGAATGTGAAGTGCCAAAATGGAAGAAGGAAATTGCAAAAATTGTATGTGTATTTTGTAGAATTTGAGAAACCCAACCTCACAAGCCCTAGTAATCATCTTCATGCAATAACCTATCACAAAGTATGAAATATGAACAAAACAACAAAGATGATCTGCAAGCCTCAAGCTATAAAAATGCATTAAGAGAATCAAATAATTACAATGAGATCAATCCTTATGAAGGAGATTAAGAAACCCTAAAGAGTAACCTAAAAGGAAAATCCTAGTGTGTACACTTAATAATTAATAAATAATTAATTATTAATGTCTCTAAGTTTAGCTTAAGTAACTAAAGTGATAAGTGACTTAATTAATTAACCAATATGATTAAATTAATTAAGTGAAATAACTTATTACTCTAACACCCCCCCTTAAGATGAACTTAGGGAGTAGCTAAAACACTAAGAAAAAATGCATGAAAGAAAAGATGGGGCCTGACAACAAAGGCCTGATCAGGTACCCATGTACAAATGCAATGAAAACTAAACCAAATGGGGTAAAGGAGAAAACCCAGTGGAAACAAAACTCCTCCCCAAAATAGGATGCAAAGAAAAGAATGTAATGCACTAATAGAAGAAGGATAGAAGGTGGATTACATGATACCTCCCATAGACAAATTATATCATATAAGTACATATATAATGGTCTACATAAGAGAGATAGAAAGAGACAAGAAGGGCCCCCCACAATCAAGAAACTCATGTCACAATGGTAGATGCTTGATGTAGAATCCAAAAAGAGATCTTGAAGTGGCAGATAATATTCCTCCCCTTGGGAAGAAACGGATCCAAAGGATGATGTCAAAGAAACCTTGTGAAGAGTGATGAACCAATCTATCTCAAGATCTGTGCCATGATAGGATGTTGAAGAATCTCTCTGTCTGAACTGAAACAAATGATGCTAAATCAAAACTGATGTGAAGAATCCTGAAATGCAACCTCTTAATGCATGGATAATGGTGGGAATATAGTGAAAACCTAACTACCAAGGTAGAGGAGATGTATGTCCTCAAAATAATCCTCAAGATCTACAATGTGAGACTCAACAAACAAGAATGTGTCTGCAAGATAAGAATCCCATGATTTAGCAGATAATGAGTGACCAAGATGGTCATGATGTTGAACTGAATCCATAGGGGCTAATGTGGTGATATAGATGTTATCAATAACAATGGATGATAAATGAGAAATCTCAGTTTGAAGAGTAGGAACTGTGAGACAAGCCTTTGATCCATCAGAACATGCAAGGATGTCTAAATACTCAAACTCCTCTAAAGTATCATGATCAAAAGGTATATTCTCTCTCCAAGCAATGGGTAAGAGACAATCTGAAGTAGGATCCTCTAGGAATGGAGAGAGATTTGGGTCTCCATAGATCTCCCAAATATGTGTCCAAAGTGGGTGGGGACACAAAATGTCCGATATAGCCCACACAATGTCATTATCAATACTAGACAATATAAGTCCTACTATGTGATCTCTAATGATATCCCAAGCTAATTTTTCCTTTGAAGTGGCTAGTTCAGGTATAATATCAAATAAATAAGGAAAAATATTAAGCCACCTACAATGTGTAAGTATGCCCTTTGCCCATGACTCATAATTACCCCGTTCCAAAATTACAACTAAAGGGTGAGTAGAAAAACCTATGATAACTCTTCAATTTAAAAAATATGATAAATCTAACCTTACTGCATGTAGATCAAATGAAATAAAGAAAAATGACGCAAACAAGAGGTTCCCAAGTGCCAAAATGTCCAAGTAATTAAGCAAACTATGAAAACACAAAAAAGTGAATAAAATATACTTGGGGAAAAATCTGGGAAAATAAGTCTGATCATTGTGTAGAGAATTGAACCAAATTTTTGATGCTTATTCGTTTGTGCAAAACAGAGCCCAGACGCAAAAGTTACGCCCTCCGAAGTGCAAAAACCATCATTTGACTTTGACTGGAAAAAAAAGAAAAAAGAAAAACCCATAACAACACCACTAGATAGTGCCTGAAACTAGCTTTTCAAAGCCTATTCATTTTTGAAAAATGGAGATTGTATGCAAAATTTACACTCGATTCCATGAAAACAGCTCCAAAGTGCCCAATAAGCCCTCAATAGCCCTCAGGGGCTAAAAACAATTGGCCCCTGGTTGCAGGCAGGACCAGGGGCTAGTGGTTAGGGGCTGAGGCTGAAGCCCCTAGTCACCAATGTGACCTATGCTTGGGCTAGAGGTGGCTAGTGGGGTTGGATGCGTAGCCCCTGGTCACTAATGTGACCCGCGACAGGCGCTAAGGGAGCCTACGGGGACTAGGTCGGCCAACGACGATGACTAAGTTGTGGGTGGCACTCGGGTTGCCGCCAAGGGGCGGACAGGTGGCGCTTGCATTTATAACTGGTCATGCTTTTCCAAAGCACCTTTTTTCTTCTTCTTTTTTGATTTTTTTGATTTTCGAGACATTTTTTGCATGGTGAAGCATGTTGGAGAGGCCATACGACCTCTCTGGCAAATGTTTTTTGCCTTTTTTTTCAACAGCTCCAAAATCGATGAAACGATAGGCGTTTCTAGGGTTTTTTGGCATTTTGAACACGATGGCAATGTCCATTGTGCCCAAAAATGCACAAAAAAGTGGTGACTTCTAGATCTTGCAAAGAGATGCCTAGATGAAACCCTTGCACTAAAAAATCACAGTAAGGAAATATCTTTCAAAAGATAAATAGGAAGTTACAAATTTGAAGCTCTAATACCATGTAGAAGTTGAGAAACCCAACCTCACAAGCCCCAGTAATCACCTGCATGTAATAACCTATCACAAAGTATGAAAGATGAACAAAACAACAAAGATGCTCTACAAGCCTCAAGCTGTAAAAATGCATTAAGAGAATCAGATAATTACAATGAGATCAATCCTTATGAAGGAGATCAAGGAACCCTAAAGAGTAACCTAAAAGGAAAACCCTAGTGTGCACACTTAATTATTAATAAATAATTAATTATTAATGTGCCTAAGTTTATCTTAAGTAACTAAAGTGATAAGTGACTTAATTAATTAACCAATATGATTAAATTAATTCAGTGAAATACCTTATTACTCTAACATATTTGAGAAGAAGCTCCCTACAAGTTTCATGGACCTCCAAGTCCATTTACTTATACACTTATTTGATGAAATTGAATTGGAGGGTGTTGTATCAATGAGGTGGATGTTTTTCTTTGAGAGGTTTATAAAAACTCAAAAGATATGTCCGATAAAAGGTACATCCAGAGGGTTGGATGGTTGAAGGGTATGTATTGAATGAAGCATTTTTCTTCTTGTGTGAATTCCTTGGCAAGGATTTTGAAGATGGCCCATGGTTCTGGGATGAAGAACGAGCATTAGATATTATTAATGGAGAAAAAACACAATCTAGTGGTGTTCAAGTATAAATTAGTAAGTAAATTCATGATTAGTGTAGTTGTTTTTCTTGCAATCATTAATTTACTCTATAATTTATTTGTCAAATTAACAGCATGACATTTGGAGTTTGAAATAAACATGTTGACATGTAATAGGTTTAGATGAAAGTGATATACTCGAAAAGTTCATTCTGTACCACATGGACTTTATGAAAAAATGGATTGATCTGTATGATAACAAGAGAGAAGAAGTGTTAGAAGCAAGGAGACAGTTTAAGAGATTGAACCCAAGGAATACTCCACTTCCCACTTATCTGCTTAGGGAATGGGGCAAATATTGCACACTAGAATGGGTTACTGAGCAAATTCAAAATCAAATAGAAGATGCAGGTATAGATTTAAATGGAATAGAAGATGAAATCAACATGTCTAGAAGATGTGAAAGAAAGGTACAATTGGAATTTTACAAAATGTTGTTTTCTTACAGTTTTAACACTATTAACTATTTTAATATTCATCATTATATTTTTTTCACTAAAATAAATGGTCTTTCACAGGTGAGGAAATATCCAACAATGTGGGAATATGGTCGAAATTATCATGTAGAAAGTATAGATGTAAAGAGACGATCCTTTGATTGTGGAATCATGGTTGAATTCAAGCAATCCAGTTGTTCAAGTCAAAAGATAAGAATATAATTGAAGGGAATCTATAATATAGGAAAATACAAGAAGTTATTGAGTTGGATTACCACTCTTTTAAATGTATTTTTAAGTGTAGATGGTATTAATCATTTGAGAGGACATGAAGACATGATACTTATAGTGGATTGTTTTCTATAGATTCCTCATGCTTCCTACTGAAGGATAAGGAGCCTTATGTTCTACCAATTCATTGTGAGCAGGTATTTCTTTAACTCAAACAAGAAGTGGTAGTGATCATTAATCTATTAATTCATAGTTTATTGTAAATATATACATGTTTTTATTAATCAATAAAATTTTTATAACATACGTCTAATATATGTATGTCATTCATGTGCAAATATTTTTCTATGAAGATATTTTGGACCCAAAATGGATATTTCTCATACATTATGATCCAAGATTAAGTCATGTATTTGACAATGCATTAGTGGATACTGAGCAAAATAATGATGGACAACAAAATGAGAGAGAGGGATTAGAGAACATCGAAGAAATCAACATCCATGATGATGTTGAAGATGGTTATGCTCAAGCACAAGAAGAGAACAATCCAGAGTTAGATGATGTTATGGAGGATAACAATATGGATGGTATAGAAAATGATGATCCAAATACATCTGGTAACAATATAGATGGTCTACAGTCAAATTTCAATGATGATGAAGATGATGCGGGTCAAGATGAGGATGATGATAATATTAAATACTTGAAAGAAAATCTGAACATTGACAATGATACATTGGATGACATTGTAGTAGACAATAATGTTAATGACCAAGACTTCTAAATTTTCAGAATTATTTGCAATCCATGTTTAAAGAGGTATTATTCTTATGGCCTAAACTTTGAAATTCTTCAGTAATATTAATTCAAGTGTTAAACTATAGAACCACCACTCTCCATTTTGATGGTATATAAATTGCTTATTAGAAATATTTTATTAACTATAGGTCTAGCTTGATATATATCTCCCAATTTATTTAAAATAAGTGCTATAATGGTCTCTTCATGTACATTCAACAATATTGAATTAGCCAAATAGAATCTAATGGGACTCTTATCTTTTTTTCCATTTTTTTGCCTTATTATGAAATTCCAATAGGTTTGTATCTAGCTACTATAACCCATATGTCTCTATCCACAATAATATACTCCATCTTAAGCTTCTAAAGATTAAATTTTTTGCCTAATAACTTCTCCATTTCTACCCTAGATGTGATTGTCATCTCTTCCTATAATAAGATCAAACCCTTCTATGAAATATCACATTTAAATGAATATTAGTAAACAAAATTCTCTACCTAAAACTATAATTTAAGTTGATAAGAATATTAGAAAATGAAAGAAAGTAGGGTACAAAAAATTCTTCCTAAACTAATCTTAGAGGAGATAATTGTGAAAATTTTAATATATTTACATTTACAAAAAGGAGAAATACATATAAGCCATAAACAAAAACATAACACAACACAAGTGTACATGGTAAAAACCCTTTTAGGAGAAAAAATCACACTCAAAAGAGCCCAATTTACTATTCAATAGTCTAAACATATTTATAATAAACTTGAAGGGAAATTTATTTATAGGAGTATCACCAACCAAATATTTAGAGTGATTCTAGTAGCATATCATTACCTGGAAACTGATTTATTTAAAATTAAATCTCAAGCATCATATAAATATAAGTAGTGATTACAAAACCATGATTTAAAACCACCAAAAAAAGTGGCACCCAAAAACCTAGTTAGAAAATAAACACCCGAATCCAAAGATGAGCTCATTGGATAAAAATGACATATTAATTCCACATGTCATAAGTGCATCATAAAATAATCATTTGATTAGGAATTCCATTATGGATTCATGAAACATTCACCATTCTTGTGGGTCTAGATGTGATAATGAGTCTAATAATTAATGATGAAGTATGTAGAAAAAATATACATGGTCATAAAATATGTACATATGTTGAAGAAGATGCACCATAGTCTAAGTATTATGCCATACAACATGGAGTGCATCATTCTTATATATTGGATAGTATGGTCTTGAAAAATGAGTTACTAGATGCAAATTTTAGTATTAAAAAATATGTAATTTTCAATAAGTTTATGCAATTTAGTATATTTCCTATTGAAATTTATAATTAACTATATTTGTCAATTATAAACAAAAATAATATAAAAAAATATATGTATTATAAAATTATAAGGTCAAAGTATGCATCCTACATATGCCAATTCTTCATCATATGCTTATCTAGGCATGTCAAGTCAAGATGTATGTAATTTGTAATAAGATGGAAAAATTACTATATGTAAATTTGTATCATTTATCAATGTTAATCTTAAAATGATAATTTGATGATGAAGAAGTGGATGTTGGACCTTTAATATTATGAAACATTAGTGGTACTTACTTAGTTATCAAATTTCATTAAATGATAAGTTTTATTACTTTTAATCATTATGTATGTAAATAATGTTATGAATATTTTGGTCAAATAATGTTGTTCCTATTTTTAGTTAATGACATCAACACATACTCTTCTAGGTTGGGAATTTTTATGGAAACTTTATCTCCTAAGGCTCTCACACAGGTATGAGCTAGTAATATAAATAACATTATGTAAAAAATTTTTTATCTAACACCACTTAGTGTAAATAAATGATATTTATTTTTAGTTTGATTTGTTTCTTCATTATTTCCATAAGAGGAGGAAACTCCACTTTGTGAACCTAGCCCATCTAGGTAAATGAAGAGAAGTAGAGGATAATTAATTTATGGCAAGTGATTATTTACTTATTTCATTTTATTCAAGATTTTTATACTATTGTATATATGGTTTAATTGCATTAATAGGTGAAGCTAAAAAAAATATTGAGCCTAGGAAATCTATTAATTAGAAAAGGAGAGCTACCAATTATGATATTGATTCTCCATATTCTTAACAAAGAAATATTCATTGATCATTTAATGACACTCTATAATTACATATATTTTCACATTTATTGTATGCCTTCATGAAATGTAAATGTAGATTTTTATTCTAATGAATATCATTGTATATATCTATATGGATTTATATGTATGTATTTATATTTTACCAATGTGTATAATTGTATTCCTATATGAATTTATTTAGACATTCATCAAATGCATATATGACATTGTATACCTTATTACACTATATGACATTTTCAAGACATTATGCATATCTTCATGGCCTTATTGAAATATATATATATATTTCATGTATTCAAGGCTTAAATGGTTTAAATTATTTGAGTTTTTTGAATAATAAGGCTTAATATTACTTATTAGGAGTGACAATAAATTTTTAAAATGGTTTCAACACTAACTACAAACTTAATATTATTTTTAGTGTTGATAGTGATAAAAACATGATTCTTTGATAGCACCTATACATTTAAGGATTCATCTCTCATTTTCTCTCAATTTAACTATTTTCTATTTAAATTTATATCAATCTTATAGCTAGTAAAATCCTTTGATTATTTAGTGTTTGAATAATGCTTGTATACACATGTACAAAGATAAGGGAGCCTATGTGAGGCTAGAAATTCAAAAATATCACTTTAGAAGTTTTTTGGTCTTATCTCCCTTAAGGGACATTGTTAGTATGCTATAGCTTGAAAGGATTAAGACACTTGGGTAGTGAAAAGACACATCCAATAGTAGTAACCTACCCACTTAGAAATTTTGACATTGTTAGTTTAGTGCCACAATAGAAGTATATTTTCAATAGCCATGGCTTTAAAGAATAAAAGTTTTCATATCCTAATTGAGGTGATTCGTCAATGGTGGTTAATTCCCTATCAAGGAAGGCTTCTTAAAACTAGCACTTGAATTATTTGTTGGGACATATATTATCTCTTCTTCATAATTTTTCTTCCTTTGAAATTATGAATTGCTATAGGAAAGCTAACATCTTGGTGGATGCACTTGCTAATAGGCAATTGATTAGGGTTGAAGATTGTATATGGTTGATGGTTTAGGGTATTGGGTTTAGGGTATAGGGTTGAGGGATTAGGGTTGATGGTAGAGGGTAAAAGGTTTAATGGTTTATAAGGTTTTAGGGTTGATGGTAGAGGGTAAAAGGTTTAATGGTTTATAAGGGTTTAGGGTTGATGGTTAAGGGTTGAGGGTAGAGCATTTAGGGTATAGGTTTGAGGGTATATGGTTTAAGGATTAGGGTTGAGGGTCCAATGTATAGGGTAGAGGGTATAGAGGTTGAGCCTTTAGGGTTTAAGATTGAGGGTTGAGGGTTGAGGGATTAGGTTTGAGGGTTGAGTGTTGAGGGATCTTTTGATGCAAGTGAAATGTAGGAAATTAATTGAAGGTCAGTGAATATTGGGGAAGGATTTTTTGTTCTAACACCCCCAATCCTTGTTAGATCAGAAAAATTAGGCACTAAAGTAGGCTCTAAAGTATGCACTAATGCCAGAAAAAACTAGGTGCTAAACTTGGCACTAAACTAGGCGCTACACCAGGTGCCAAAATGGGAGCTACACTAGGTGCTAAACTCGATGCAAATCTTGGTGCAAAACTCGACGCTAATCTAGGCACTAATCTAGGTGTTGATTTAGGTGCTAATTGGTGCCTAATTTGACACCTACTTATTTTGATCGACACAATAAATTCCAAAAATACAACCATCCCGATAAATATCACCAAATTTTTCAAAAAATTGGAGAAAAATACATTAAAACAGAGGGTGGAAGCAAAAAAATAGAGCAAAACATGGAGCGAATCATAGGGATTTGTTGTAGTGTTCTGAGAATTTTCTTTACCACTTTTGGTTCTTTGAGTTCTCTACCAAGACCTTTGATGGGACTGAAAACTTCATCTACCCTTTGCATGTAGCTTGTAATGTTTTCAGCTTCAAACATCTGCAGGTTCTCAAACATGATCTTCAAATTCTACATCTTAGCTTGTTTGAGATTATCATCTCCTTCATAAATTCTTTCTAACTCTACCCAATTTTCTCTAGCAATTTTTACATTCATAACTTTCACTAATTTAGAATTGGCAAGACTATTTAAGAGAGCATACCTTGATTTACCATTTATTTCATAGGCCTTTATTTGATCATCGGTACTTAGACCATTTGCAGGTTAAACATATCCATTCTCAATAGAATTTCAAACATTGAATCCAAGATAAACTAGAAAACCTTCCATTCTTGTCTTCTAGAATGCATAACCCATTCCATCAAACACGTGAATCTATTTCTTGTGTTTCATCTCGAATATACCTCAAGTGGTTAATTATTCTTCTAAGGAACCTTTCTTTAATACCAATTGTTGAATTCACAAGACAACTGAGAGGGGGTGTGAACCATTTGTACCTTAAAACTTCAAAACCCTCATAAATATTTGGTGTAGGGCACCATAGGCCTTCATGATGCATAAAAGAATCTAATGTGGTGTTTTTGGTGTGTTTAAGCATTTTTGTTTGTGATAAGGTCTATTTAGACCATTTAATGTGTGTTTGAGTCACTTCTAGATTGCTAGGTGGGTTGGTGAGGCACTTTTGTTAATGTTGCAAAAAGCTGCAAAAATTATCAAAGCAACTTTTCATTTTTTGCATTTTTGATGTAAAAGGGGAAGTTGAATGGTTAGAGGTTCAAAGGGAAGTTTAAAATGGTTGGTTATTATTTTAAATTATTAAATAAGCTACATAATGGTCAAAGACAAGGTTTTGATAATTTTTTAAAGATTGAGCATCAATAAAAACACTATTTTCTGCATTTTAAAAGGTTGATTTGCTGCTATAGCAACTTGTATAGACGTGTACAGCCTGGAAGTGATCAACCATTAGTTGGATATCATGGATTATTGAATACTTGTTTGATTTGTTTTCATTTCATTTGATTTCATTTAATTTTGAGTAAATTAGAGCATATTTACTAAAAACAGTCAGAAAACCCTAGTTGTGAGGGTTTGATTGAAAGAAAATAAGTTTTTGATCCATTCCAACAATGAAAATGTCTAATAATTGGTGGAATGTGTGTAGATAGGATTTTTTTTGAGTTCATGGTGTTTTCAAGAGCGGTGAGGGTAGGTTGGTGAAGATTTGGTGATGCCCTAGTTAGAAAACTTCATATTTTTGACATAAAAGTTGCCTAAGAGTTAGAGTTTGATAAAAATCTCTTGAGGAGTTGTTTGTAATGATTGGAAATATTTGGGAAGAATGTAGGAGAAATTTCTGGGTTATTTTCATGGTGGTTTGATGTTGGGGTTGTGAAAACCTAGTTGTGAGGCTCTTAAACAAGCCTAATTTGGCCTTTTTCAAGCATAGCAATAGATTTTTGAAGACATTCCAAAACAACCACCCATAAATTTTAGATTTGTTTTAAAACTCCATAATGGGTATCCAAAAAAAATTTACATTGTGGGTTGGAGTTGTTTACTGTAAATTATGTCAAAAATACCCTATTTACTGCTCTTACAAGCCTAGTAGCAGTTTTGTGAAGAAAGTCTCTTTAATTGCTATGTAAAGAATCTCAAATTGAAAAGTTTGTTGATTTTAGACCTTGTTGATACCTTCCACCCTACTCTACATAAATATTCAAATCCACATTCATTCAATCAACATTTAATCTATTATAATGATTTAGCATGAAAAGGAAATAATAGAAAGTAAAACACAAACAAATGTACCAAATTTATGTGGAAAACCCAAGATGGGAAAAACCATGGTGAGGATTAGGTCACAATATAAATTAATATCAATATTGATTACAAAAAGGGATCACTACGAGAGGGTACACTTCCTAGAAGAAAGAAAGGCTCATTGCCAAAGTAGAAAAGAAGAAAGAGAAGAATGTTACATAGAGAAAAAAATCTTAATGCAATAGGAAATCCACCACAATGTCACTAACACCTTCGCAGTCTGATTGAAGAATTGTAGACACCATCTACTCACTACATCCAATAATCTAACACATGGAATCTCGCACTGCACTTTACAAATTCACACCTCACAACTCTAAAATTTGCATCATACTCATCTATCTTTTCCATCTTATCATCCCTCAACAACTCAACTTTTATTTATACCATCTTCAATATTGAAACCATTCTCCAAGGTTGGTTATGCACCTCAACCATGTAAATTAAAATTATTTTCAACACTAAAACATTCTCATGGTGGAAAGGAATGAGGGTAGACCACAACAAACCTTATCTAGGACCTAAATCCATTCATACATGCCACACCACACTTCCAAAAAAATTGAAGCACCTTGACATTTAGTGTAAACACCTAGGTCAACCATTACTTGTGTAAACACCATTAAAATTTGAAGTACATGCTTCCTTTGATCAAAAAATCGTCGACAAAAAATGTCACCTAAACATAATCTAGAATATTTTATGAATACCCGAAAATCCAACAAACTCCTTTACAACAACTTTCACCTAAAGAATGCACACACCTAGTACATTCAAACAACTTTTCCATACACTATGACTCAAGAAACCAACTTTTGAAACAAAAAACCTTGAACAAATTCACCTAAATAAATATAACAACACTATCAACATGCCTTTAGATCTATATGACTTGAAACCAAACTATGGAGAAACATGAAGGTAAAACATTTTTTTGAGACATCTCTGTAATACTTAGTTCACACACTGGTGAACATAACTTCTTCTATATAGCAATCTAGCACACAAAATTCTAGATATAACACCTCTAAACACCTCTGATCAACATATTTGAAATGCACAAGAAGATCTTCAACCTAAAAGAAATGTGGAGCAGCACTAGAACACTACTCTACAACATAGAACAACACTGCAACTCACTATTTCCTCTTTTTATCAAATTTTCTCAAAAGCACTTCAAAACCAAGCACCAGAGACACATCCTCATAATCTTTAGTACTTCTTCAACACTACATAACCAATTAAGACCGAGCAACTCAACCATAGAATCTTATCAAAGAAACACTAGAGGTTGACACTAGTAACTTACTAATGAAAATATCATGCAACTAATCAAAGCATCATTAACATAGAAAACACCAAAAACAACATATACTCTTACAACAATATTATTCTCATCAATGAAAACACAATCTTGTTTACATCAATGGCAACACCAACTGATCATACTTACAACAATTTCTCTATCTCATCCTAAACTATGTTCTTGTAATGCTTTAGTCTCTCATTCTTTAGTCTAAACATTTTTTGGACTTATTTGATAATGAGTTTAGCATCACCTAGTGTAGTCATCTTTCTAATTCCATTTTCTCTAGTCATTATCATTCATAACAATAGAGATTCATATTTTGTAGTATTATTAGTTTTCTTGAATTCAAGCTTATATGAGGAATGGAACTTATCTCCACCAAGTGATATCAAAATAACTCTAGAACTAGAGCCTAAGATTGAGTAGCTAGCATCAAACTCAAGGGTCTATAGTTTAGTGGAGATATTTGGACCAAGGAAATTTTCATCACTTGTATGCTATGAAAACATCATATAGTTCCCAAACTCTACTTCATATAAAATATGAGATCAAGGATCATCAAACTTTAAAATGGTCAACTTATCTTTTTCCTCTAGCTCTAAATGAACTTTCTTATTTCTAAGTGGGATAAGAGAATGCAACCAATCCATTTGGATTTCTCCTCCTATCTCTTTACAAAAACTATGAATCAATAACATGTTATATCTTGTAGGGATGTCTGCCACCAAGATGGTTAACTTGAGTCTCTTACCTGAATGAGCTACTAAGGATACCTAAGCATCTTTTATTTGACCAATTAATGGAACTTGTTTGGAATCCATTGAATATAATTACCCAAAATTATTAGTCAATGAAAAACCTAAGGATTTCACTACTATCATAGGAATCACATTATCATAGGCTCCAAAATCAATAATGCAGTTACTCAGCCTATGACCATTAATATACATAGAAACATAAAAAGGATTGGGTTTAAGATCAGACACAATAGAAGAATGGTATTTGGTACTAGAATATAAGCTATAAAATGAAGCTTCAAGGTTTACTAACTGTTCATCAACTACATTGGATTCAACATGCTCAAATTTTGAAAATTTCACTAGACAGTCAAGTTCATTTGGATTTAACTTTAAGTACTTAGTAAGAGAGATTTGAATTTTGAATTTTTTACAATAATCTATAATATCAAAAAAATTAACTATGGAAAAAATGTTTTCACTGATGTCAAAGGTTTTCATTCATGTAGTAAGAGGATTTATATCAAAGTTGTGTCAAAGAATGTAAGGTTAGAGGTGGCACTATCTTTTTAGGAGATCGATGTGAATTAAATGAAGTTGTACTAGCATACCTTTCTATGTTGGTAATTCTACTATCATATAACTAAATCAAAAAACATACATAAATTAATAGCTATTGAGGAGTGTCTATGTTTCAAAAGTATGCGTGACTATTATATTATTTCAATATCATGTATGCATCTATTCACTATGATAGAGTTGATTTAGAAGGTTGTACTATAATTTTTTAGTTTAGTGTTGGTTAAATGTTTCTCAAGAATCCTTTATAAAGGTGTTGTATGCTCTAAAGTTTCATAGGGAGTATATCTACACATGTTCTAACATATTCTAGATATTTTTTGAGATATGTTCAACATGCAAAATTTTTGAAGTGACACAAGGTTCTCTGTGTTTGTCTATCAAACTATTTGTGTTTGAGACCTATGCGGTAATAGCTAGTTATGTGTGGTTTTAAAATATTATGTGTGGTGTCAAGATAGGACATGATTAAGGTTCCTATAGTAGTGCATGTTATCATTTTATTTTGCCAACAACAATTTGATTTTGGACCAAACTTTTACACATTTCATGAAAACTAAATTTAGTTCCACCTTATGTCATTTTGGTTACTTACAAATCCTTGGAAGACATAGAATAGTGTTAATGAAATATCACATATATATTGACAGAGACCAACAAAGAAGGCAAATAAGGTTGGAACATTCATCCTAGATAAAATTAAGCAATAGCCATCTCCTCCCGATGAGAACATGGAGAATTTCCAAGTGTAGTCAGCAATCCATCCCCACTCACCACCACCATCCACTGTACCTCTTCCATCAGCTTTCATTCTACTTCCACCTCCCATATTCTCTCCACCCATTTTGGAAATTTCAGTCCACCTTCCATCAACCACCCCAAACACTTTGGTGATTGTGATTGATTCCTCTTTATTTGCATCCTCTTCTCCATCTTCCTCCTCACTTTTGATTTCACAACCAAACTTCTTTGCTTTTCCACCCACTATTCCTTTGGTTCCCCTTGTATCAACTACCCTACCATAGTACTTCATGGCCTATTTAAAAAACATGACCCAAGGGTTATCTAACACATTTTTTTCTCCTAAGGCGAGGCTCTTCATGTCCCAAAATTTTGCTACTTTGTCCACTCCCCCTCCTCCCATGAAACTACCAAAGATGGAGAACACCAAGAAAATATGGGAGGGGATGCAACAAAAAGAGAAGGAATAGATAGAAGAAGCAATGGGTGTGAGCAAGGACTCTCTAGATATAGAACAAGAAGAATATGTTGAGGAGCACGAGGAAGGTCTCAAGATCACCAACATGATGAAGAAGCTCCCGATGATGGAGAGTAGACCCCTATGAAGGGAGAGTTGAGTAAGACCTTTGAGGAGTAGCTTCATGAGGAAACGTTTGAGGAAGAAAAAGAAGAAGAAGACAAAGAACACAATGAAGAGAAAGAAAAAGAGAAACTTCATGAAGAAGAAAAAGAAAAGAAATAAGAAGAGGAAAAGGAAGCAGATATTGAATATACCAAGAAAGAGAAAGTTATAAAAAAGGAAAACATTAGGGAGGAATAGATTATTGAAGAGGCTCCCAAAGATGAAAGCATAATACAATAGGAAGGGAAACAAGATAAATTATCCTCTTTTAAGCAAACACAAGCTCCATCTTGGCTAGAGCAGCAGCTAAAGGACAAAGTCGTAGTAGTTTGTGAACCAAAGGTTCATTTAGAGGAAATATTGGCCCACGTAGGGAAAAAGCCCAAGGAGAAAAAGAAAGCTAAGGTGTGATCACATATCATGATTGACAACTCAAGATCACACACTATCCACATTCCCACTTTGGGACTAGATAAAGATGAGGCTACCATCTCTATGTCTAAATATCAAGTCACTTTAATAAACATCGGACCAACCACTAGGACATAGAAGATCAATGATTCTCAAGGGTCCATGTCCAATATTTTTAATAAAATGGACAAAGATCAGACAACCAAGAAAGAGGTGAAGGCATAAGTGTCTGATTAGATAGCCTTCATCCACCAATTGGTTGAGATGGGTGAGGAAAGCCCAATAGAATCTCTTTCTCTAACAATTTTGTTAAAGGAAGAAGTGAATAAAATGGAGCGAATGAGGAGTTGGACTAAGTCCACTTTTGATTGGATTAGATGGGTGTCTAGTTTCAATGATAGGGTTGTACATGTTAGAGTGGAAATGCACAATCACTTCCTAATTTTGAGAATGAAATTTGAGAAGGAGATTGAAGAGTGTAAAGCATTTCATGACTATTATAACGTAACATGTCCAAAGATGCATGTGATTAAGGGCCTATCTAAGGAAATTTTGGTGCAAGAGATTTTTTTGACAAAGGAGTAGCTAAAAGAGCCTGAAGTATGGATATTTTCCATTGACTTTCGTAGGGAAATCTTGGCCAAGGTGTTAACTGATTTGCAAATGATTGAGGAAAGAATCATTGATTCTATGGTCAATTGTGATGAAATTTTGGAGCTTCTAACTGGTGCAAAAATATATACAATAAAATTGGATGTTGGGCCAATGAAGTAAGCATGTAGAAGTAGGATAGAGAAAGGAGCTATAGATAATCTGCTAGAAGGTTTTTTGGATTTTGATGCCTACACATTTACCAAGTCCGAGTAGATGGTACAAGGGAGAAATTCATGTGTGAACCTACACGTAGAATTAATGAATGAGTACAAGGTAATAATGTTCAAAATTAGTAAAGCTCAACTACCTCCTTGTGAGCAACTTTCAAAAGCTTTGATTAATTTTGTAAAATATGTTGTAAAGGAGAAAGAAGCTAGAAATATTTTGATAGAAGATAAATTTTTGTAATTTCTAGCTACAAGACAAAAGTAGTTGCCTCAAAGTGCATGCATCTAGATTTTGGGGATTTTGTAGGATATTTCTAGAATATAAAATAGGATAGGAATGTTTTGCATTCTCCTAGGTTCACATGTGAACTAATTTTATATTTGAGAATATTGTAAATGCTCTTAATATATTCATACCATAAAAGGTAGAAAATCTTGGCCATTGAATGTAGTTAAATGTTGGCCATTGATTCACATTGTAAAATGTATAAATTGTAGCTTCTTCTCATTTTCAAGAGAGAGATGAATTGTTGTACTATTGTATAAGGAATTTTGAAGTAATACAAGTGAAGGCATTGAAATGTTGGTGAATTCCCTATGTTCTCTAAATGTATGCATGATTCTATCTATCAATTTTAATTTCAACATTCTCAGTTTATGTTCAGTTTCATAAATGGAAAAGTGTTAGGATATTTGATGAACTTCCTACTTATACCTTTCCTAATTTTCTGATTGTAAGTTACTTTGCAAGGTTATTCTGAGCTCATTCTATGTTCTTAAGTTCAACTATGTATGTTTATGCACTTATGTATAAATGTTACAATATGAAAATTTAAAGATCACCTTAGAAGATTACACTGATATTCTTGTGATATTATGAACTTGGTTTTGGTTAAGCAAGAATTAATTAATTGGGAATTTTTTTTATTTAAATCATTAGCCATTGTTATAACTGTCATTAGGTTTTAGACTTAGGATCTCTCTCTAAAACCTTAGATCTTTTGTTATTTCTTTATAAATTGGTGTTAGTATAGGATTCCAACATCACTCAAGCTGTTATATTTGATGATAAAAGGTTGTCTTCAGACTGTTGTTCAAAAAAATATCAAGGGTATTACCATTCTTCAAACTTCTTGAAACCATCATTGCAATCCCATAAGCTCCTAGCCTTATAAACCATAAATTCCCATTGTGATTACCAACAAATCACATCATCGCTAAGTTGTTTTCTATATTGTCAAGACCTGGCCTTATAAACCTTGGGTTTATTTTTTGAAGTTTCTTTGAAGAGATTCACATTTCAAGAGAGATAGACCACTTGTGTTTTATCTTTGTGGTGCAATGCTAAAACACTTATCAATAGAATAGGTGCTAGAAGGAGGGTTGTTTGAACAAAGCTGGAGTGTATAGGGTCATTCTCTCCTCAAAGATACTATGGAGTACTCATATCTACACCTGATAAGGGAGAGTTTTAGGAGCTAAAGACCTCTACATGGGCTAGGAGAGCCAAGAAAGGGGAAATTTCATCCTCAACACCACCTGTCATACCCACTTGACCTCCAACTCCACCTTACCCATCTTCCACATCATCCACTTCTTCATTTCATCTTCATATCACACTCACATTGCTATACATTAACCATTACCACCCCTACCTCCACCAATGGATTGGTTGGAAAACAAACCATCACCCTTGTCATTTAATGACTACCATGAGATGCCAAAGAACATTGAGTGTTTTTGTTCTAAGTTCTTCACTAATGACCCTAACAAGATTGTTGAAGAGAACATAAAAATATTTGAAGCAGCCCTTAAGGACATGGTTATTGAACATCAATATGTTTCACACAATATTTTTCCATACTCATTAGGGGAGGAAGCCTTTTACTACTATATTCATTTTCCTATTGGGTCAATCTTAGATTGGGATTCTATGAAGAAGGCTTTTCTATTGAAATACATAGTCCCAATAATCCCTTTTGAGTTCTACAAATAGTTTTCAACCATTAAGAGGGAAATAGGTGAACCTATAAATACCTTCAATAATATATTTCAACAAGCTTATACTATGTTGTAGGCTCCTTATGCTATCAATGATGTCACAACTAAGTTAATGTATTATGAATCCCTAGATTGTCTCACCTCAACTTTGGTAAAAAGAGCCAACCTAGCCCTGTGGGACTTAGTAGCCACGTATGGGGAAGAAGTCAAGGAAAGTGTTGAATTAGGGAAACATCTAATAGGTCCCCTTCCTTCATTAGGCCCAACTAAAAATCTTGGATAGATTTAGGGATTGAATTTAGCAAATCATACCCCTTTGATGAATCAAGTCCCTCAAATTCCAATATTGTCACACCTGGGCCCTTCATTGAATCAAGCTCCATCGATTCCTAATTATTTATAGAACTCCAATCCATTGGCCTGTTCACAAAATTCCAATATACTATCTTACCTACAAAATTCTAAAGTGCCCCCTTATCTATAGAATTCTTTTGCAACACACCCTGTGTATCTTCAAAATTCTATTCTAGATCAAACTATGATAAAAAAAAGTAGATAGATGAGTTGGTTGAGCAAGTTAATAATTTTCTATTGATGTTATGTACCTCAAAAAGAAAAAAAATTAGTTGTATGCCTTGTAGAAGAATTTTCAAGCCAATTACAGTCAAGATTCAAGCCAAATTTCAAGACATAATTTTGAAAGGAAGCAAGGCTCAAGGAATAATGAGACATGGAACACTAGACCCAACAATGGAGGATCCTACACCACTTGATCCACCAAAAAACTCTGAAAAATCATCTGGAGGGTTGTACTTGGAAAAGGTTGCATTATCTGGGTGGTGTAGAATCCACAGCACTAACAAGAATTCTGAACTTGATAGTCCAAAATTTCAAACTATTGCCACCATATTTTAGATGGAGGTACAAAATGTAGTAGGTAATGATAGTTCAACCAGACATGATATTGTACCCTCAAACCCTTACAATTTAGTGATGGTGGTAAATCAAGCTCTTTTTCCTTAGGATGAAGATAATAATCCTGAAGAAGAGTCTATATAAAGTGATGCCAAAGTAGAAGATGTATGTAATGAGGAGACTCTCTCTCAGTTGTTCGATATAGGTGATAATGATCCTTGAGATGAGGAATATTAAAAGGAAGATGAATTTTAGATGTTACATCAGCATACAACACCTTACAATTTGTGAAATAGGCAATCTTGTGGCCTATTTACTACTTCCATACCACTAAACAACTCTAACATACCTCATGACCTGAATGCAAGTAACAATACTTCTTTTCCTAAGGTACCAACTAAGTACCTCACTAAAGGCAAACAATATGAAGTTAGAGTACGTGGTGGAAGAGTTAAAGAAGGTAAAGGTTGGTCTTTCTACCTTGAGTTATTAAGAGTACTTGCAATTAGGAAAGAATTTTTTAGACCACTAAATAGGATTGTGCAACCAAAATCTTCACAAGATACAAATGCTAAGAAAGTTACATTCAATACTACTAAAAATGAACCAGTACTATTGTAAAACAACAATCTACTGAGAGGGGGGTGAATCAGTAATATTAAAATTTAGTCTTTAAAAATTTTATGCAGGAAGACTCAAACTCTTAGAGTGCATATTAAAAATTGAGATACAGAGATAGTCAAGCACAGACACAAAGTATCACATAAAACAAGATGTATGTGGAAAACCCAAGATGGGAAAAACCATGGTGAGAAATGCTACTAGGAGCTACTGTCCTAATCCAGCCTCATAATCAAAAGCTCTATTAGAAATTTTAAGGGCATCAACCCTAAGGAGACACAAATCCCTTGATTCAAGAGTACCTACCCTAGATATCTGATGGAACCCACCAATCAAACTTTTTACACAAGTATTATATTTTTTATTAATAACTTTAAAAACCAGTTCAATGTTGCAACTTGATTTACAACTACTCAACACTCTATTGTAGCCTCTACAACACCCATACTCAACTCTATACTACCTTCCTCTATTTTGCACCTCAATTCATTAGTGGATTATCTATCCACCTCAATGGACCACCATGCATGCTTTGCATCTCTTCCTATTTTTTTTAGTGCATTCTTTGTCTACCTAAAGAGCTAAAAAAATACTCTCCTATGATATGCACTTGCTCTTCTCTTCTACACCCATCTAGATTTCACACACTTGGTTAGTTCGATGATCTTTTGTTTTTTGTTGCTATCTAACCACTGGTGATTTCCTCATGATTCCCTATCATAAAAATATTTTGTTAGGGTTTTCAGTATATATTCCTCACTACCATATCTCTACATCGAGCCTCACAACATTTATTTCTATTATAGAGAATTTTCTTGAAATTCCTTTCTGCTAAACCCTAGAATTAGATATGTAATTAATATATCATTCTAATTATCTGATTTGATCTTGATCCCAACCTCTGTAGAAATCCATGTCATCATTCTATACATTAGATCTTCATTAAATTTTTCATAGATGTAGGTAGAACATTTAGTTTTCACCTCTATATCAATTATCAGTTGAACCCCTTGTTCACATTGACTTATCCATTTGTAATCTTCATGTTCAAATTTGTACCATCGATCAACTATATTTTTCCATGATCTTATGACTCTAATTCAATCGTTCATCTTTAAAACCTAAATTTCAAATAAATGATATCTATATCTCCATTATCGATATTTTCTATCATTACGATCAGGTATCACTACTTCGTTTATGGCTTCAACATTCATACTCACGATGTGAAGATGCTCAACGACCACCGTTAGATTGATCACACTTTAGATCTACATCGTCGATCATACATCATGCATCGTTGTTACACATATACCTTTATTTCTTCTTTAGCAATGTGAATGGACATGGAGATCACTATTGGATCAATCACCATCCAATCTACACTATTCCTTGCTATACTGCTACCTAAAATCATAGGCCCATAAAATCTTAGTGAGTTGGCAGGCTAATTCCACCTGTCAAACTCTTGCATCATCTTCCACTAGCACTCACCGCTCACCACACATCATGAGATGCATCTTAAAAAAATTCTTCATAATAGTGATGTAAAGTGACCATGCAATATCCATAAAATCCTCCATGCATTGATCTCCATCGTTCATCGCTCATCGCCCAAGGGCTTCCTTCATTCTCCTTCACAACATCAATGTGAAGTAGTTGAGTGATATCTTGCCACATGTTTATCTTACATATTCAAGACCCACTTCTAACTTCATGCATCGTCTAATCAAAACACTATTTTATCTCCATTGTTCCCTACTCCACCGCAAGGTATAGATGAGGTCCCACCATAGGTGTTGTAGACTAGCAGGCACCATTGATCTTCTTTGGCTTGAACACAACTATTGATCAAACTCTATCACTCATTACGTAGACCAATTTTGACTTCAAATCTTATATGTGATGCACATGATCATAGTGATAGCCATCAAATGTGTAACCATTGAGTGCACACTGTCCGATCTTCAAAAAGGATACATAAGCGATACCAACCAAAAGACTAGGTAAATGGGTTGGTCACAACATGGTTTTAATGACATAATTTTATAACTTATGTGACCTACAACCTTTTATAATCAATCAATCACATAATAGAATTTTTGTTTGAGCTATTGGAACACAACAATCTATTGAGAGGGGGGGTGAATAAATAGATAATAAAACTTATCCCTTAGAAATCCTTTGTGTAGATTACTTCTTTTAGCTTAGAGTACATTAATAAAATTAATTCATTTAGCCCTTAATGTGCATATTAACTAAACATATAAAGAGATAAACACACATTCACACAAAATCCCATAATACATGATGTATGTGGAAACCCCAAGATGGGAAAAACCATGATGACAAAAGCTGCTTGAGTCTCCTACTCAAATCCAAAGTAAAAAATAAGTCTTTTATTACAATATTTTAGGGCATTAACCCAAGGAAGCACCAACTCCCTAATTTAGGGGAAAAAACTCCAAGGATACACCAATCCCCTACTCTGAGCACCAACTCAGTTATCTGATGGAACCAATCAATTAGATTTACAATGAGAGATATAACAGTTTAGTTATAGTTCTATGTTGGAACTTACTTTGCAATTGTTCAAACCTCTATTTTTTTATTTACAACACTCTCTTATCTACACACCCTTCTCTCCTCCTCTGCTCTTGGAACATTCTCTATTCTATCTTGTTTCACTTACACCTTTGCACCTTGAATGTTAACCCTTAATCATATTCTACTTTTTGTTTGGGGTCTACTCATTCAAGATTGGTGTATACCATCTGTCTATTGCACTACACTTCTCTACTCACCTTTAACTTTGCTACTTACTCAACAAGTTATCACACTATTTTTCACTCTCTGCAACTATAGACTCTTCTCACTCTCATCCCTTGTAGACACTACACTTAGACAATTTTCTGATTATCTTTTTTTTCTTTGATTGACTCCATCGATCTGCTATCTCTACCTCGGTATTTGCACCACCATGTAGATCATATACCATCCTCTATTAGGATTTACTTCACCTATTGACATCTCTGGCAAGTAGCCAGTGCATCAAGCCACACACTCACTCTGTACAAATTTTTCAAATCTGCTAAACCAAAAATCTTGTAAAACCCTAAACCTAGAATACATTAAATGCATTCTCTTGACTATGTGATCCGATTCTGATCTTGATCACCTTTGCAATCTATGTTGCCACTTACCAGATAAAATATTAATTGAAAGTGGTCACAAGGTGCAGTTGAACCAATTGATTCTTTTCCTCTGTGTTGGTTACTAGTCAAAAACCTCATTTGCACAGACTTGGTTGTTTGAGATCTTCATCTTTGAATCTGGGCCATCAATCACTTATATTTGTACCAATATCCTCTAGCTCTTCATTGATCTTGGAAACTTTAAAACATGATCATTGAATTGATCTCCTTTAAACTGTCACTATTGATCACTTTCCCTTTGGAACCATAGCCATCACATATTGCTACTTCACTTAGGGCATCATCATTCATTTCCACAATGTGAAGCATCTTAGCAATCACCATTAGATCTTAGCCTTATGATATTCATCATTCACCTATCTCATCGTGTATCACTACACTTCACCAATTGTTCAATTCATAACAATGATGTTAATTGATGCAACAATCACTATCAAATTGATCAAATTTTAGATCTGTGTTGTCAATCATACATCGTGCATCACTGTAACACATGTTCCTTTATTTCTTATTTAGTGATGTGAAGAGGTGCCATGATATCCATTCGATATTCATCAAATTATCTTTACCATTCATTTCTCATCACATAAATATTCCCTTCATCTTTCTTTACTATAGTGATAAGAACATCCTTCGTGATGTAATAATGTTCTACCACTTGTCCTCACTGACATCATACTCCACTATCTCCCATCATTCATCACTCATCACTGAAGGCTTGACTTCCTTTGAATTCATAATCATGATGTGAAGAACACATGCAATGTAATCAGATCCTAACACCTAGAATTGTCTACGTCATTCTCCACTAGTATCCAACGTCCATCGCTCATTGCAAAAACCATCCTATCACTTCACTTCACAACAAAAATGTGAAGTGACTAAGTGATATGTCACCACATGTCTGACTTGCAACTTCAAGACCCACTAGGTACTTTGTCCTTGCCACATGTCTATTGGATCCACCATTAGAGTTTTGAAGGAACTCTTGAAACTATCTCGTCGATATTTATATGTCTCCCTGATGAACCTTAGTGACACCATACACCATTATCTTCCACTCGTCACCCATCGTGAAAATTATATCTTCATTTGAAGTCATAAATGTAATGGGAAGGACTAAAGAAATAGCCATTAGATTTATTCCATTTAATCTCTTCCATTCATCACATATTTCACAAACAATTCTATTTCAAAGACACCAAAGTGTGATGCCAAGGACTTAAGCGATAGCCATTCAATCTTCTAATTTTGAACACGCACCATTAGATCTCCATTGCAAGCACACAATGCATCACAAATAACATATCTTCCCTTGTCTTCACAACATCAATGTGAAGACTGGTCATGATGCACATGCAAACTGTCAACTAAGAGATAAGGTAAAGGGCCTATCATGAAATTATTTCAATGACATAATTTGTAACTTATGTGACTGGTAACTTACAATAGGAATTCAACATCAAAATAGAATAACTATTAAAGCACCGTGACTAAAACCCTAGGGTTTAACCAATAAACCCTAATTTTGACTAAGAGGAAACATAATTCATTTTTGGGTGCACTATACATCCTCAAAACCTACTCATCACATTTCGAAGAAGAATTTAGAAAATCCATATTGAATCTATCCTTTGATTTCACTTTAGATGCCTGGAAGATTTCTCTACAATTTCATGACAACATTACAACATCTTGTGCAACTTTTGCAACTTACACTCCATCTTCAAAAACCAGATCCACTCCTCTCACAACCATCCTCTAAGCTCCATGTCATTCAAGAACACCACTGAGAAGGCAATTGATCGACCGTCATTCAAACATCTCCCTTGCATGATCAATTCCAACTTGTCTCTGATTCTCCTTTGACATAAATATCACTTTTCATTAATTCCAACATCCTCCTTTATAAGATCAGCTCCATCTCTCCTTTGATCCCCTTTTGGCATCAATGAAAAATATATGCCAACATGAGCATCATGACTGTAATAGCTAGGGTTTAACTAATAAACCCTAAATGTGTCTGAAAACATATATAAACCATTTCTAAGCTCATCCTTCAGCTTTTGGAACTATAATTTATGTTTCTGAGAAGCTCTTGGAAAAACCATGTTGAATCTGGCAATAAATTCTCATTCAAATTCCTAGAAGCCATTATTACAAAAAGGTGACAACATTTTGTCAACAATTTGAGAAACTTTTCAATATGTGATCCTTTTCATATACAACTTCTCACACACTTCCAGAACCAAATCCAATGCTCTCACAACAATCTTCTGTCATCATGCCTACCATATCCCTTGCACGATTTCCCCTTTTGAAATCAATGACAACAATATGCCAACAATCTCCCTCTTTTTTATCAATGGAAAAACTAACTACTCACTCAACATACTATCAATTGGATCTAATACCAAATCATGCTCTGCACCTAATGCTGAGAAATTTTATACCAAAATTTTCTTTCTCTACCTTTTCTCCTACTCTGAGCATTTGCACATTTTATCCCCCTTTGAAATAAATGGAAAAGGGTCAATCTACATCTCTCCCCTTAATGATATGCTCCCCTTTGGACAAATGGTTCAAAGAGAAAGAGGAGACATGTAATCTGCAACCATCAAGTCATTAGAAAATTGTAAAACCATTTTACCTGACTTGATCTATCCTTTTAATTTCTAGGGATGAATGAAGTATAAATGAAGCTCCCCAAAGACTCATGCCCTATCACTAGAGTCTAGTGAGATAGTGTGGGAGAAATCACTCCCAAATTTTTCCTCAGATACTCAAATTTTTCCTTTGGAAGAGGCTTGGTGAAAATGTCAGACACTTGTTCTTGGGTGGGAACATACTCCATGTTGACTTCCTTGTATGCAACCTTATTTCTAATGAAGTGATACTTGATGGATATGAGCTTTGTTCTAGAGTGCATCAATGGATTCTTTGAGATGTTTATGGCACTTAAATTGTCACAAAGAATAGAGATAGGCTCATTGTATTCTACCTTAATTTCCTTAAGTGTCTACTTCATCCATAGGACTTGAGTACAACATGATTTTTCTACTACATATTCTACTTCTTTTGTGGAAAGAGTGATTGATTCCTTATTTTTTCTCATCCAGGAAACTAACTTGGTTTCCAAGAAGAATGCTCCTCCACATGTTCTATTTCTACCATCTTCACATCTAGCCCAATCTACATCTGTATATGTTGTCAAGGAAAAATCCTCGATCTTGGGGTACCTTAGCCCATAGTCAACAGTACTTTTGATGTATTTGAATATTCTTTTCACTATGTTGACATAAGACTCCTTTGGTATAGCCTGAAATCTTGCTACCATACATTTTTCTTGCACAATATCTGGTCTTGATGCAGTCAAGTATAGTAAGTTGCCTATCATTGACCTATACATAGTTTGATTTGCATTTGGTGACTCATTTGATTTTCTTAACTTACAACTATTTTCATAAGGTTAGTAACCGATCTACTATCCTCCATGCCAAACTTCTTGAGCATTTCCTTAGCATACTTAGTATGAGATATAAATATCCCATTATTATTTTGCACTATTTGCAAACCAAGGAAAAATGACAATTCTCCTAACATTGACATCTCAAATTCATCTTGCATATGTGTAGAAAATACTTTACACATATTGTCATTGCTACCAACAACTATGATGTCATCCACATATACAACAACAATAATCATGTGCTCATTTTCTAATTTAAAATATAAGTTACCATCTACACATCCCATTTTGAATCCTTGTTGCTGAAGATACTAGTCTAATCTAGAATACCATGCTCTGGGTTCTTGCTTTACACCATACAATGTTTTCCTCAATTTTCAGACATAATCATCATCCTCTAATAGCTAAAAACCTTCTGGTTGTTCTATGTAGACTTCCTCTTCTTTTTCTAAAGGCTCCTTCTTTTAGGGTATTAGGGTTTCTTCATTTTATCATCTAGGGTAAGTGTAAGAAGATGAGTCCATGAAACATGGAAGTTTTTTTCTTAGAAAGAAACTAAAATCAGCTTCAATATAACGGGATCATGTTTAGGTTCAGGACCCCAATCCAAAAACGGGATCCCACTTTTTAAAAAATGGGATCCTATTCTAAATAGGATCTCGTTTCTTAAAAAAATAAAAATTTATGTTTTTTAAAAATGAGATCCCATTTTTTAAAAGGTGGGATCTCATTTTGAAAATGGGATCCCATTTCAAAAAAACATACAAAAATTATTTTTTATGATTTTAAGAAATGGGATCCCGTTTCTTAAAATCATAAAAAATATATTTTTTTTTTATGAAACAGGATCCCATTTTTTAAAATTTTAATTTTTGGTCAGCTTTTTGCTTTGTTTTTCGATTTGGGAAAAGGCTTGGGGACTCGAACCTAAGCTTCAGACCTAGTTTGACCTGGAAGTTGAAGGTCCTAGCAATTTCACAAGAAAATAGTGAATTTGGGCATGCATCTGAAGACATTTTTTGCAGAATTTTTTTATGAAATTAAAACCCATTATAGATGAGATAGTGTAGATTCTAAATATGTATTTTTTTTACAATTGGATTATTTTTTCTATTTTTCAATTAATTTCTAATGAAATAGGGTCCATAAACTTGAATTATCAGGGTTTATTAGTATTTTAATTACTTTTTATTTACATAATTTCTTGGAAACAAATTGTACAAAAGTGTACTTCAAACAATTCTTTTTAATTTTAAAAAAAATTAAAAAATGATAAGTTTAGGTCATCTTATGTGTGATGTACACACCGATTTTTCAAAACACAAAATATGGCCAATAAAAAATTAACAAAAAAAATATTCAATAAAAAATTACACAAAAAATATGGAAAGCGTGCTTCAGTGAGCTACAAATATTTTCCCAAAAGGATTTAGAAAAATATGATTATTTAGGTGAAAATATGGATGAAATACAAGTGCATGTTATGGTAAAAAAAGAGTGACTTTTAAATAGTGGTGTTTAGAAATGTCCTTCAAAAATCAACTTTTATCATCTGGGTATTGAAATAAATTACATATTTGGAAACTAGACTCCGAGTACTAAATTTTATAATTAGTGAAGTTTTTCAAGATTCCATCTCTAAGTGATTCAAATTTTAAGGTCAAGTGTGTCAAATTCTAAAAATCAGGGTAAACACTTCCACTAAATGGCCAAAAAGTGGACTCAACTTGCCAACACCCTCTACCTCTTGCTCAGAGTTACCTTTCTTATTTTAGGGACATTTAGCAGTGAAATGTCAACCTACTTTACCACATTGAAAGCATTTGAAAGGTAACTTACCTTTATACTTCCCAGAGCATCTTCTAGGTCTTCTAATGAAAATTACTTCTTCATCATCAGTCTCATCATACTCGGATGTAGATGTATCATCCTTGTCTTTCTTGGGTGCTTCATCCTTATCCTTGTTTATAGTCTTGAAGTTTGTTTCTCTTTTGGATGGCTTTGCATCTCCCATCCTCATTTTATATGAAATTAATATACCATGCAACTCATCAAGACCGAGTTTGTTTATTGTTCTTCCTTTTTCAATTGCAGAGACCTTGGGATCATACTTGGTTGTCATTGACCTTAGAACTTTCAATATAATGATAGTTTCTTCTACTTCTTCTCCATATCCTCTAATAGATTTTACTATATCTTCAAATTTTAGAAGACAGTATGCAATCTTGTCCTCTTTAGTCATCTTTAGACCTTCAAATCTAGCCCTCAACACTTGAAGCTTTGCCAACTTCACGTTGTCATATCCTTCATAAATGTTCTGCAATTTATCCTAGCCATCATGTGTAGTCTGACAATGCATAACATTTCCATGCATAGATCTAGACAAAATTTTCATAATGGAAAACCTTGCTTTTTCATTGTTCTCATAGTTCTTTCTTGTAGCATCAATGGGATGAGTAGGAGGAGGAACATAGTTGTTCATGACTAACATCCAAACATCAAATCCTAGAGATCCCAAATAACCCTTCATTAACGAGCTCCAAAAATCATAATTTGTTCCATCGAACCGAGGTGGCTTGTTTGTGGAATAACCTTCTTGATTGTTCATTGTGTTCACACTCCAAAATCTACTTGAGCTAGCTAAGCTTCACCTAGGGAACCTAGGGCTTTGATACCAATTGTTGGAACACAACAATCTACTGAGAGGGGGTTGAATCAATAGATATTAAAATTTAGTCTTTAAAACTTTTATGCCAGAAGAATCCTGTAACTCTTGGAGTGTCTATTAAAAATTGAGATACAAAGATAATCAAGTACACACACAAAGTATCACATAACACAAAATGTACATGGAAAACCCAATATGGGAAAAACCATGGTGAGAAATGCTACTAGGAGCTACTATCCTAATCCAACCTCACAATGAAAAGATCTATTACAAATTTTCAGGGCATCAACCCTAAGGAGATACCAATCCCCTAATTTAGGAGCACCTACCCCAGATATCTGATGGCACCCACCAATCAAAATTTTTACACAAGTATTACAACTTGTTCTTAAGAACTTAAGAACTCAGTTCAATGTTGCAACTTGATATGAAACTACTCAACCCTTTGTTGTAGCCTCTACAACACCCATACTTAGTACCTTGCTTTGTTCTACACCTTAATTCATTAGTGCATTCTCTATCCACCTTAATGGACCACCATGCACACTCTATAGTTCTTCCTTCTTTTTTGTTTTAGCGCATTCTCGATCTACCCAAAGAGCTCAGAAAAATACTCTCATATGATTTACACTTGCTCTTCTCTTCTACACCCATCTAGATTTCACACACTTGGTCAATTCGATGATCTTCTAATTTTGGTTGCTATCTAACCACTGGTGATTGCCTCAAGATTCCCAACCATTCAAATCTTCTATTAGGGTTTTCAGGATATCTTCCTCACCTCCATATCTCTACATCGAGCCTCACAACATTTATTTTTATTATAAATAATTTTCCTAAAATTCCTTTTTGCTAATCCCTAGAATCAGATATGCAATTAATATATCCTTTTGATTATTTGATTTGATCTCGATCCCAACCTCTATAGTAATTGTACCATTGTTCTACACATCAGATCTTCATTACATTTTTCATAAATGCAGGTAGAACATTTAGTTTTCACCTTTGTGTCAATTATCAGTTGAATCCCTTGTTCACACTAACTCAACCATTTATAATCTTCACGTTCAATTCTGGACCATCAATCACTTGTCTTCATGCCACGATCTTATGACTCAAATTTAATCATTCATATTTAAAACCTGACCGTCAGATAAATGATCTTTAGATCTCCATCATAGATCTTGTCTATCATGACCATCACATATCATTTCTTTTTTTATAGCTTCAATTTTCATACTCATGATGTGAAGATGCTCAACAACCACCATCGGATTGATCTCCCTTTAGATTTGCATCGTTAATCATACATCATGCATCATTGTTACACATATTCCTTTATTTCTTCTTTAGCGATGTGAATGGACATGCCAATCACCACTGGATCAATCGCTATTCAATCTACATTTTCCCCCACTATACCTCTAATTGAAATCATGGTCCCACAAAATCTTAGCGAGATGGAAGGCTAATGTCACCTGTCAAAATCTTGTGTCATCTTCCTAAGCAATCACTGCTCATCACACATCACAAGATGCATCTTAAAATTTCACTTCACAATAGTGATGTGAAGTGACCACACAATATCTATCAGGTCCTCCATGCATTGATCTCAATCATTCATCACTCATCGCCCAAGGGATTCTTTCATCCTACTTCACAATAGCAATGTGAAGTAGTCAAGTGATATACTGCCTCATGTACATCTTGGATATTCAAGACTCACTTTTAACTTCGTGTGTTGTTTGATCAAAACTATTTGATCTCCATTGTTCCCTGCTCCCCCGCGAGGCATTTTTGGGGTCCCACCATAGGTGTCATGGGCTAGCAGGCATCGTTGATCTTCTTTGTCTCTAACACAACCATTGATCAAACTCCATCACTCATTTCACAAACCAAGGCTGACTTCAAACATTAGCCATGATGCATGAGACCATAGTGGTAGCCATCAAATGTGTAACCATTTATCACACACCATCTGATCTTCAAAAAGGATACATAAGTGACACCAAGCAAAAGGCTAGGTAAAGGGACCAGTCACAACATAGTTTTAATGACATAATTTTATAACTTATGTGACCTACAACCTCTGATAAGCAGTCAACGACAGAATAGGATTTATTTATGAGCACCATGACTACAAAAGCTAGGGTCTAACTAATAAACCCTAAATGTGTTTGAGAGCATACATAAACCATTTTTGAGCTCATCCTTTAGTTTATGGACCAAAAATTTATTTTTCTGAGAAGCTCTCAGAAAACCCATGTCGAATTTAGCAATAGATTCTCATTCAAATGCTTGGAAGCCATTGTTGCAAAAAGGTGACAACATTTTGTAAACAATTTGAGAAACTTTTCAATATGTGATCCTTTGCATATACAACTACTCACACACTTCCAAAACTAGATCCACTTCTCTCACAACCATCTTTTATCATCATGCCAACCATCTCCCTTGCATGATTTCCCCTTTGACATCAATGACAACAATATTCCAACAAGTACTTAGAAAATTTATGGGTAAAGATCAAGGCAAGGAGCAAACCAAAGACAAGGAAAAATACAAGGATAAATACAAGGATAAAATCTCCCAAGATGATACTCTAGTAAGCTTAATTCAAGGAAAGCGTGGGGCTCCTCCCTTCTTATTGACCATTCATTTATTTGGAAATAATTTTCACAACTATTTGTTGGTTTTAGGAGCTTCCACAAATATCATGCCTTTTTCAGTGTGTAAGGCCTTAGGAATTACTCCTTATCCTTCATGATGAAAGTTCATGCAATTATATAAGACATAAGTAAGTGTGGTTTGAGAATTGAATAGGATCCCTATGCAAGTGGAATCTAGTTTCAGAGTCCGACAGATAATTAACATTCAGGTAGCAGATATTCTTGATGCATAAAACCTGATCTTGGGCAGGGGTTTTACAAGGTCACTCAATGGCTATACCTCCACTAATAATTCAAACATGTGGCTTCCTTGGAAAGGAATTCCAAATCAAATTCACATAGAGCGAGAACCTAGAATACAATAAGACAAATGAAGTGTTTTTTTTAGAGACTGATATGGGAAATTACATTTCAATAGAAATTGTGGATGGGGAAGAAGAAAAGGAGGAGGTATTGATACTACATGATGTTCCCATGGATTTAACTTAGATTCCCAATAGAACCAAAGTGACCATTGAATCATATAATGAGGTTCCTTAGACTGACTGTGACATTGGGTTGTTAGAATGTTTTTCAATAATTCATGAAGAAATGTGCACAAGACCAAATCAGCCTTGGGAGTAAAGTAGACTTCAAGGATCTATTGCTACCTTGTGGTTGTAGAATACACAATGCTTCTCATTCAAAATTTGAATGTTGTCTTTGTCAAAATGTAGTAGAAGAGATCAAAAAGCGATCAAACCAATTGATGTCAAGACTGAAGAACAAAAAGATCATGAAAAACAAGTATCAAAACAATAAATTAATCTAGAACCAAATCATGTGCTAAAGAATGAAGTGTGCTTCATGAACAAAAAAGGTATATTCCCAACCAGATTTTGTAATTTACATTTCAATGGGTCCAAGTCAAAACAAGGAGTCGGTGCTGGCTTTGAATTAATCATCCCAACTAGTAAGACCTTCTTTGCAACACATATGCTATAATTTTATTGCACTAACAACATGCTAGAATATGTAGCATTAGTGCATGGTTTGTTAATGGCATTACAAAAGAAGGCCAAGGAATTACAAGTATTTGGTGATTCTGAGCTAGTCATAAAGTAGGTTAGGAAGTAGTACTCATGCCACAATAGAAGGATGACCAATTATAGGCATAAACTTTGGGATCTGATAGAAGGATTTAATGCATTTAATATTTAATTAATTTCCCATAGTAAGAATCAGACTACCGATATGTTAGCTTAGGAAGCTAGTACCTTGTAGCCTCGATCATTGTCTAGTTGAAGAAGTTCATAATTGAGCTTACTCCTACCCCATTGATGTCAGACAATATTACCAATTTTCAAGTCTTTGAGGATGACAAGCATATATTGGATTTTATTACCAATTTTAATGTTTTTGCTTCCTAGATTATTGATGAGGTAGAACTCGAGGAAGAATAATTAGACATAGAAGGGATCATCAATTTGAAGGAAAACACAATTACAAGGGGCATGGTGCAATTAGAGAGGATATTTGACTTTGATTGGATAAGAGATCAAAATCACCAAGCAAGGAAGGAGTCCACTGATAGCTAGTGTGATACACACAACATGGGTACCATGGAAAACATGAAGAACATCTTTATTAGTAAGGTCTATACCCCAACTAAGTGGAAAGGAATAATTGATGGGTTTCATATATGTCAAGATATTATTTCATGGAGTTATGAGGAACTCAAGACATATGCCACTTCAATTATCATGCATACGATCCCACTCAAGGATAATGTGAAGCCGTTTAGACAAAGATAATGCCCTATCAATGCACTACTTGAACCTATCATTTATAAAGAAGTACAATTTTTTTTGTAATCCCACATCATATTCCCTATGACACATTGCACCTAGGTTACAAATTTGGTGCCAGTCTGTAAGAAGAATGGTGAGCTTTGTTTGTGTGTAGACTTTCGTAATCTCAATTATGCATCATAAAAAGATAATTATCTGATACCATTGTTGGACAAGATTTTGAAGATTGTCAATGGTTCTCAAATGATGTCCTTCCTCAATGGATACTTAGGATACAATCAAGTTATGGTTCAATATGAAGATAAGCATAAAATGACATTCACCACAAAATTGGGAGCTTTTGCATACAAACAAATGTCATTCGATTTGATTAATGTTGAGTAAGAAATTTCAATGGGCAATGATATCGCATTCAAGGACCTGATCGACAAGTGTATTATTATCTACATGGATGATCTAACTATGTTTTCTAAAAAGAGAGGCGATCACATCTTAGACTTATGCAAAGTATTTCAAAAGTGTAGGGAAATTGGTATTTTATTCAATCGAAAGAAGTGCATCTTTAGAGTAATGGAAGGAAAGTTTCTCAGTCATGTAATTTTAGAAAAGGGAACATCAATTGATCCTAAGTATATTCAGGCTATATTGAAGATCCAACCACTAGAAAGTAAGAAAGAAATGAAATCCTTCTTTGGAAAAAACAATTTCATATGGAAGAAACCTCCTACTTATCAATTGATGAGCTAAAGGGGCTCTATAATGAATGATTCATAAGGCACAACACTTGTTGAAGGTTTTGCAAAAGGTGTAGCAAGCTAAGTGGGCTTAACCTTGGGAGAAACTCCATCGTTAAGCGTGCTTGAGCTAGAGCAGTACTGGGATGGGTGACCTCCCAGGACAAACCAATGCTTCACCTCTATGAGCATCACCTAGATGCAATGAGTGTTGAGTGGACCATTCATTATCATGAGAGATGGGTTCTTGTGAACCACTACTCATGAATCATGGGTCAATGAGTTTGACTCGAAAACTACACAGTTAAATCCTGATAGCAATATCATAAGTTTATAACTAGTTTTTTTTAGATCATGAAGCCCCTGAATGCAATGTTAAATCAAGATGCTAACGTGGAGTGGAAACCAGTAGAAAAACAAGATTTTGAGGAGATAAAGTGGGTGATTGTTGAGGCTCTAGTTTTGGTTAGTCTTGATTATAAAAATTCATTCTACATATATTCCTTTGCTTCAAAACACCCATGTTTGAGCATGTTGACATGAAAGAAATAGCAAGGAGATGAGCACCCCATTGCTTTCATGATTGCTCCACTTAAGGATGTTGAGCTGCACTACCCAATGTCAAAAAATAGGCCTATGCATTGGTCCATGGTGTTAAAAATTTTAGGCACTATATCCTAAGGAATAAGGTGTTTGCAATTGTTCTAGACCCAGCTATTAAATTTTTTTTAATGCAAAATGAATTGGGTGAAAGATGAGCAAAATGGGTAATAATGCTATAGGAATATGACATGGAAATCTAGCCCATGAAGTTGTCCAGGGGACAAGATCTCACTCGTATGATGGTTGAATTTGATCCAAAGCTCACTGCACACCAATATAATCTCGAAGATGTTTCCCTAAATGATTGGTGTGATGACATTGTATACTACTTGCTAAATCAGAAATGTTTGTCACATCTAAATGTTGCACAAAGGCATGCCTTGCATTTAAAAAGTAGCAGCTACATGATGAAAGGAGATATACTCTATAAGAAGAATCATGAAGGAATTTATCTTCAATGTCTTGGGAAATAAGAGGCGGTTTGAGTAATGAAAGAATTCCATAACAAGTTTGGGACTAGTCATGGTTCAGCCCCTTCAACTACAAATTAGATTCTTTGGGTTGGATATTATTGGTTGAAACAATTTAAAGATGCACAAGTACACATATGCTCTTGTCACACATGTCAAAGGATTGCTAGAAAAGAGAAACTTGTTGTTGTTCTATTGCAACCATTAGCTGAGGTGCATCCCTTCACATAGTGGGGACTTGATTTCATTGGTATGATCACTCCACCTTCTTCTATGAGCCACATATATATTTTGACCACTATTGATTACTACAATAGGTGGAAATAAGAAATTCCATGTAAGTAATGTGTTTCTGATGTTGTTATCAAATTTCTTGAGGATTATATTGTTACTCATTTTGGGTGCCCCTTTGCATTAGTATGTGATAATGGTACATCATTTGCATCTTTAAAATTCTCTAGATGGGATTTTTATTGGGATATCACACTAATTTTTGCCTCAAACTATTATCCACAAGGAAATAGGTTGGCTGAATCAACAAACAAGAACCTATTAATTGTCATTCATAAGTTGCTAGACAAGAACCCCAATGAATGGCATACTCAATTTTGATTTTCTCTATGGGAAGATTGTACTCACCAGAAGGTTGTCTTAGGTACATCTCCATGCAATTTGGTCTACAATCAAGAGCATTTCTTTACCATTTAGTTGAGGATCCCCACTTCGCAATTCATTAACGAATATTATGATGAAGGGGAAAGGCTTGAGGCTCTTCTTATTGAGCTTCTCCATTTGGAGGAGAAGTGAGATGGAGCCATTGAGAATTTTGATATGCATTAGGGTATTGTAAAACACTAGTTTGATTTGCATACAAAATTTAAGGCCTTCAGGATTTCTAACTTGGTCTTGTACTGGGATAAGGCCCACAAGAAAGGGGGAACATGGTAAACTTGACAAGCTCTAGCTTGGCCCCTTTCAGATATCTAAAATTTTGGGAGATAATGCTTTTCATTTGAAGATCCTCATAGGAGAAGATGTCTCACTGCCCATTAATGAGTAGTATCTAGAGCACTATTTCCTTGCTTGATTTGTTATATCTTAGCCTTGTACATAGTTAGTTTAGTTGGTTTGTTGTAGGTTAGGTTACTTTCATTTTTCTTTCATTTCATTATTTTTCTATGGGTTGGTTTTCATATTTTAACGTGACGAAAGTGATTTCTACGATCTAAGGGAGGCTTGTATTGTTTTCATGTTTGTTTCTTAAATATTTTTTCATAAGTTATCCAATAATGTCTATTCACCTCCATGGTCAAGTTTCATTAGTTTAATGTTTGTTCTTGATCCAAAAAGAAATCATTGTTTGAATATTTTTACACTTATCTTTGGCATCACAGATTACACATCTTAAATGTTTTTGGAAGGATGTAAGATAGTTATCGTGAACCTTTGAAAAGTGAAAAATCCTAAAATCCTCTTTAGTGAATACTACAATATCCAAACCCAAAAGAACCTTTACTGCTTATCATCCTGCAAAGTGGTCAAAAAATGAAAAAGAAATATCTAATAAGAAGCTATATAGGTGTGCAAACAACTCTATTGAGGCTATGGATGCCCAATTGGAAATAAAGAATTTTTCATGGGGATTGTAGCAATAACCTCGTCAGGGCTATAGAGACCTGATTTCCAGTGAGGCAATGTCTAGGCTCCTTTTATAGTTGGACTATCCACGTAGTATGTCTTGTTTGATTGATCGCTTACCTCAAGGTCTCTTAGGAAAATGAATGAACTCACGAAGCACACATGTACTTATGGATTTGATATATATCATGAATGAATTCAACTAATAATTTTTCTTCCACCTTAAGCTTAAATTATCTTGTGAAGCTTTGATTTTGGTTTGTGAAATTAGAGATTCTAGGTTCTAGATGAATTCTTATCCTTGAAATGTTCAAGAATGTTTCATATTAGAGTCTCCATTTGTTGTGCATTTTGCACACCTACCCTGCTAAAAGTAGGGACCCCCTCTTTTGCTTCTTTTTTTATTTTGTGTCAACTTTTCCATGCTCATTTTGTTTTGGTGTTTACTTTTCTTTTTGGCCTGTAGCTCAAATTTTTCCTTTGAAATTTTGATGTCTCCTAAAAATATTGAAAATATATCTAAGTCTCCTTTGTTGAAGTCAAGTTATGGAAATTCTCTTGCAAGAGGCCATTACGTGGATGTCGGGGCCATTCAAGTCGTTTACAAGAGTTTTGTTGCAGAAATCCACTTGTAGGAAGCCATATGTGGAAATCCTCTGTCCTAGCACTAGTACCTCTGACACCCGCATTCTCCATCCCTACATTCCTGTGGCCTCTTCACTCTGGGAACCCACTTTCCTCATCTCCACTTTTTCTTGGCATCCACATCATCTATCTCCATATTTTAGGGTTTTCATGGATCCTAAGATACCAACCTATATTTAATGTCATGAAGTCTATAAATAGGGGCTTGATCACAAGTCATTTTCACCCTATGCATTTCTAAATTGGTTGAGTTCTCTTTTTTGCGGATTGTAGAGATTTCAAGCTCATATTTATTGCACTATTTCACCTTACAATTTACAAACTTAATAGGTTTGAATCCATTTTGTTTCTTCTTGATTATTCACTATCTTTTTATAGTTTTCACAAAAGGTTTTTTTGATATTTTGAATCTATTAAACTTTAAACTTCAAAAAAAATGAGCAAAACTTCCTGTACAGAAATCCATTGTTGTTGTGCCAAATTTTGGTACAGGAAGTGATGGCTCCTGCATCACTTAGACTTGCACCATGCAGGAGGTCCAATGTGGGATTCCATCATGGTTGTTCCAGAGGATCAATATGACCCATCAAGGTTTCCACCTTGACATTTCCCACAAGACAATAAACTCGAAGCCAAATTCTCCCATGTGCCTAAATTTGAACCTTTGAATTTTCCTAAATGAAAAACCATTGTAGAAATTTTCTTGTGGGAAGCTACATGCAAGATGAAACTACTGTCAAGCCATTTTATGGCATAAACCTTATCGGCCTCTGCCCTCTCAACTTCTATGTGATCAATTCCCACATTCACCTAAGTAATAAAATAATAAATTTTAAATGGAAAAATTTAGAGGTTGTTTTAGTAATGTGCTCAAAATGAATCTAATATTGCAATTTAAACTTGAAAATGACTAAGTCCTAAAAAATTTATGAGAAATTGTATTCGAGAAGTCAGATGTAGAAGGCCATTTGCATAATCCATTTTATGGCATAAATCACTTCAATCTTCGCACCCCTTGGTTTCCGTATTTAGAAGTTCCACATTTGCAAACCGATTCCAAATGAGTCTAATCGTAAACTTGATGTCATCATTTTTCCCAAATGCTTAAAATGAGTTTAAACTTGAAATCATTAAGTCTTTTCATTTTGAATATTCAGACATGGGAAACATCTTGCGAAATGTCATACTACTCATGCTATTTTTTGACATACTCTCCACTAGCTTTCGCAAAGGTGGCTTTTGCATTGGTTTTTTCCACATGAGCCAAAATTGATAAAATTTCTAAATATGGAAAACTAAATGACTTTGGATATACCTTTTTCCATGTGCCAAATTTTTTTCATTAAAAATTCTAAGTGTTGTGTAATTGTGGAAAATATGGTATGTGATTTTGTTGCACAACACTATTTCACTAGCACCATTTTTGATGGATTTTGCATCTCTCATCCTTGCAACCCAATGGCACCTGCAACTCCTTGGCCTACAAAATGGTAAAACATGCAAATTGCTAGAAATTGTTCCAAAATACTAAATTTAATGATTCCTTTCTAGTATTTGATGCATTTATGATGATTTTGGGCTTTAATAATATGTGTTTTCATGGAACTAACACTTTATCTTCTCACTTAATCAATTCAACTAATTATGTGTCATTATTGCAAGTTTTATGGAAAAAGCGAAGAAAGAAAGAAAGAGTGAGAGGATAAGGAGAAATAAAAAATGAAGAATGATTTCCATGGTGTGGAGGTCACCTCCAAAATCATTTCAGATTGGGATAAGCTATTAGACACCAAAATCAAGCATGTTAATATTGCTAAATTCAGAGAGCATGTCTTGGTCAACTGTAAGACCAACATGGAAAGGAAGATTCAAAAGAGCAAGATCACCCATGCAGCTAGTTTCCCACCTTCCTTGATTAGTCCTAAACTCATTCATGGATGCATAGAATTTTATCATAAGGATTCTCAGATAATTATCACTTAGGAGGGATGGGTGGTGCCTAATTTATCACCCTCATCTATTGCATGTGTTTTTGGGATTCTTGGATTTTCACAAATGGAGGTGACTAAAAAAGAATATGCCCACAATATTTGGAAGGTAGGTCCTTTGAATTGTTCCCAAGTAGTAAACAAGAAATGGATGGAAACTCCTTGGGAAAGTGTAGGAAAGATTCCTAAGAATCTATATAGAAGTGACTCTGTGGAAGAGGTCAATGATTCAATAACACTATTGAGTAGGATTGTGATACTTACCACCTCCAACCTCTTTGAAGAATCAATATGGTATTTCATAGAAGAGATTCTAAGAGGGAAAACTAAGTTCCACTGGGCGAAGATTATTAGTAATAACATCCATCGTCAGTATGAGCATGTCAAGAAGACCCAAGAGTTCTACACGACCTCTTCCGTTATGTATGTACTTTTTGCTAAGTTTTTGTACAGAGGCTTGACTTGCAGGGGTAATTTGGGGACACTCCAAGATGAAATTATTGTTTATGAATGCTACCCACAACTACAATATAGAAATTTCAAGGAAAACTATAAGAGGGTAGATGATGCTTTCATCATGTTTATTTTGAAGTCTTTGTAAAATGAATTTGGGAATAGGATGTCATATTGTGCCAAGGAAATGGTGGAAAACTTTGGTTACTAGTTCATCCAGTTCCCTAATTTTATGTACTTCAAGATTTAGGTTTTTTCTAGTTTGACTCCATAAAGATTTCAAAGGTACCCAATTGACAAGATTATCTTGTTAGAGGTTACAAAAAAATAGTGCACCACACATCAATTGTTGAAATTGGAGCACAGAGCATATGTACCTTATCCCATGACCCTTGGGAGAGGAATGTATTCATGCCCGGTAGTAATTTCAATAAAAAACTTAGAAAAGGAGATCCAAGAATATGGATTTTCTTTCCACACTACATGGGGAGGTGTTGACCCCTAGGGAAAGCTAAAGAGGTAGGTTGGAAGATAACATGCACATAAGCCTCACATAGAAGAATTTTGGGCTAATTGTGAAAATGACCAAGTAATCAAAAGGAGGTTGTATATGAGGATTCCTTTGAAGCTCATCTAAACCTTGGACATCTATAGAGTACCTGATCAAGTGGAATATGATGATAAAAGGTTGGATGAGGAAACACTCAAGAAAATAGCCAAGGCTTTGTTGCCACTAATTTACTAGATAGAGGAAGAAGAGATTGATGTTGATTTTATCACCAACCCAGTGTTGCAGAGAATAAAGAAATTTCTTGATGATCAAGTTGCACAACTAGAGAAGCAAGGAGTAGAGCTCACCTTTGGTGAGTGGGAACAAGAAAAGGCCCTCGAGAGTGATGAGGGAGGTAAAACAAAGGATGAAGCTAAAACAAGTTCATCAAGCAAGGAGATAACTTCTCCCCCTTCCCCTTCTTGCAAGAGGAAGGACACAACAGAGGGGAAACTGACTAAAAAGCCTTGGGTATACCAAAGAAAGGTCATAAGAGGATGAAGACCAATAAATAAGGTGAATAACATTGGAACATTCATCTTAGAGACAATTAAGGAAGAGCTTTCTCCTCTTGAGGAGAATGTGGAGAATGTCTAAGAACAGTCACCAATCCATCCCCACTCACCACCACCATCCACTGCACCTCTTCCATCAGCTTCCATTTTTCTTCCACCTCCCATATCTTTTCCACCCACTATGGACATCTTAGTCCACCTTCCATTGACCATCCCAACCACTTTGGTGATTATGGTTGATTCTTCTTCATCTACATCCTCTTCTCCATCTTCCCCCTCACTTTTTATTTCACAACCCACCTTCTCCACTTTGCCACCTACTATTCCTTTGGTTCCCCTTGTACCAATTACCCTACCATAGTCCTTCATGGCCTATTTACTAAACAAGTCCCAGGGGTTATCTGAGACATTGTTGTTTCCTAAGGTGAGGCTCCTCATGTCCCAACTTGTTTCTTCTTTTCCCACCCCTCCTCCCATGGAACCACCAAAGATGGAGAACACCAAAAAAATATGGGAGGAGATGCAACAAAAAGAGAAGGAACAGATGGAAGAAGAAGTGGGTGCAAGTGAGGACTCTATGGATATGGAATGAGAAGAATACATTGAGGAGCCCAAGGAAGGTCTCAAGATCACCAAACCTGATGAAGAAGCTTTCGCTGACAAGGGAGAGAAGACCCCTAAGAAGGGAGAGTTGAGTAGTGTTGGAAGAATGAAGAACATATCTCTTAATGCATTTTGTGTGTTGTAATTGATGTCACCATGTTATATGAGTTACAACTGCAAGTTCAAGGTCAAATTTGATCTAATATTTTGAACTAGTATGCAAAAATATCCTTCAGTATTTTGGTCTGCAATTCTCCTATGGTAATATTCGTTGCTCACAGTTTTGGGAAATGTTTTTTGGTTGATTGGAAGCATGCAAGTTTAGAATCTTGTGTGTACAAGTTCTCATTTACGATGTTGGCATCATTCTATTGATTGCATTTTGTAATTAGGTCTATCTTTGGACAACCTAATAATTAGTTGAAGTTGTAATGGATTAAATTTTGTATTGTGGATGTATGTGCGACCTATTCTAAGGTCCAAGCTAACATTATATAGCATGCTACATGCTTGAATTGTTTTTGGAAAGATTTTGTATATGCTTGAAGTCGACAATTATGTTTTTGGCAAAGATGTGATGCATCTAATTAGGCCGACCTAATTGATGCTTGTGAACAAGTTGGATATATATTGGGTAGTTTGGAGATTCAAGTGTGTGGAATGTGTCGATCAAATGTGAAATATGAAAAGAGTGAATATTAGTCTACTGGACTGTGAATTTATTGAGATCAAAGGAACCAAATTTGCACTTGTGAAGTGTAACTTTATCAATTCATATTCTGGCTATAAGCCATTTTTTTAATGTATCTTTTGTAGGAAGTGAGGCTCTCTTTTGGATAGTGATTCCTATTAGTGATCCACCCTTTGTAATATCTTAAGACTGGTTATACTGTATTGTGAGTGAATCCTCATCGTGGTTTTTCCCATTCTAGGTTTTCTATGTAAAAATCTCGGTGTTCATGTGTTGTGTGTTTTTACGTTCTATTAATACTTTTGCTTATCTTTATTGTTATATGCATTGGAGTAGTTGGATGGTATTTGCTCAATAAGTTTAAGAATATATTGATTCACCCCCCCTCTTATTATCTTGGGTATTCAACAATTGCTATCAACACGTGGCTCCTCTAAAGAAGCCTAACAACTTGAGGAAGATATTGAAGATTGAACAAATGGATGATAAAGAAGAACTCCAGATAGCCCTTGATGATCTTGAAAAAGCTAAAAATGATAAAAAAGATTTGAAATAAAATCTTGATGAGGCAAACGAATACTTCTGGAAATTGAAAGAGCAATTGAAGAAATTCAAAGAAAGACATAGAAAAGTAAGTAAGCAATTAAAACAAGAAAATGAAGAGATTATGGATTGAAGGTGCAAGTAGAAGAAAAGAAGATAATTAAAGAGTGTTTGAATGTAGTAGTGCAAAGTGTTGGTAGATGGCCAACACTCCCCTTGGGATTTGTGACATGGACTAACAGCCTCTCATGGATCAGTTAACTCTGGCAGTTGTATCAGGCATTAACAGGTCGATATTTTGGTGCAATGGCAGTTGTGGGGCCAACAATTGGTATTAGAGCCAAAGGTGCCGAGTTCAAATCCCCTCGGGTAAATTTGAGGGGGAGTTTGTTGGTATATGGTCAATGCTCCCCTCAAGATTTATGACATGGACTAATCGCCTCTCGTGGATCCGTTAACTCTAACAGTTGTATCAGGCATTAACAGGCCGATCTTTTGGTGCAACAACAGCTATGGGGCCAACACAAAGCAAGTCTGATGAATTCTCAAGGCTTGAACAAGAAGTGGTGAACCTGAGAGAAGACCTGGAAAAAGAAAAACTATGTGAAGATAGTTTCAAGACAAGCTCCACTAATCTTGATGAACTGATTGTAGGACATAAAGCATCTAAAGACAAAGAAGGTTTGGAATTGGAAATAGGTGAAAGTTCAAAAGTTGTGAAGACCTCAGACACTATGAACTATCAAAAGACTTAGGGTAAAGGAAAGCAGACAAGAAATCCAAGAAGAAGACCACCTATCAGATATCCAAATGCTCAAAGGTATTCATCTTTCAATGGCATTTATTTTTCATGCAATAAATTTGGTCATAGGGCAACTGAGTGTAGAAGTAGGATGAATCAATTTTATGGTTCCTTCTGTGGATAATGCTATGAATGTACAAAGATTGGACATAGATCTAGTGAATGCAGAGCTCAGATGATGAACTAGTTTAATGGAGGTAGAGTGAATCAATTCTTCACTAGCTACTGCTATACATGCAACAAGTTTGGACACAAAGAAAATTAGTATAGATAAGGATTAATGGAAGTCAAACAAATTAGAGAAATGTTGTTTGCTACAATTGCAAAAAACAAGGACATATTTCAAGAGTATGTAGAAGTAAAAAGGGAAAGAATTTTTCTTTAGCAAAGAAGAATGAACCGATGAAGAAGATTGACAAAGATGAGGTTAAGAAAGAAATGAAAAAGATACGAAAAAATAAAGAAGAGCTAGAATCATTAGATGCATCTGTACCCTCATCTGGTATAGAAAATTCCTTCAGCAATTATACCTAGCATGGTCTTAGGGGGAGCTTTAATAGAAAACTGTTTGAACCCTTAGAATTTGGGTGTATCAATATTTGGCATGAGGATATGCAAAAGAAATTGGAAGAAAAAGTGCAAGCATGTTCGTTTGCAGAGAATATTAGGGTTTTTCTATATTATTGAAGGGTTTTTACTAGGATTTTGAATTCCATTGCATTTAATGTGAATTACATTATTTTATTGATCTATAAATCAAAACTGGAAATGAATTTTAATCACTTGCGGATTTGAAGAAAGTGGAGAGCGATTTGGAGCATTCTTGAGGTGATTTGAAGTGTGAGTTGTGCAAAACCTATCTTCGATATTTCACAAAAGAAAAAGGTATTTTATGATTTTGTGCTATTGTGAGCTTGTGAAAATCCTCTCTTTGAAATTATTAGAGCTTGGTGTGTTTAAAAATGGAAACCCCTGTAGTCGTGAAAGCATCGGAAAGACCTAGACCTTCCTACAGGAAATATTCTATGAAGGTTTTCGAAGATGACCCTCTAGGCACCTTCTCATCATTTCCTCATGGTGTTATGCCTGCTGAAGACACTAGAATGTATATTCAAATCAAGATAGAGGAATTTGATCACAAAAAATGATAGACATGTGGTAGAATGATCTCACTGAGGATGATTTCTTGATAAAACTCGAGTATTTGAATATTGTGGTGAAGAAGTTGGATCGTTGGAACTCTTTCCATAATTTTAGTTTCACTCTTGATGATAAGTATGTTAAACCTATCCTTAGCAGAATGCATGATCAATTCTTATAGACTGGCATACCCCATTTGATAACTAAGGAAGTAATCAAGGTAGTTACCAAACTCTATGACACCAGACCAATACCAATGTTGAAATCTGTGAAGAATGAAGTGGTGATGGAACTCACTAGGGCTACATATGATAAAAGGGATCTTACAAAAAATCATATTACTAATCCTATTATGAAGTATGCATCTATAATGATCATACATAAAATCCACTACATAAATAGAGAGAACTTTGTGTCCACTAGAGAAATCTACATTGGTTATGACATGGCAGCAAATGGTGTTGATTATGATTTATGTGAACTTCTCCAATTTTTTTTTTTTGAGAATCTGAGGATGTCAAAGGAGAAAAAATATGCATTTAAATTTGGTTTCTTGATTGTTTTCTTGTTTTTCAATTTTCTCAGAAGGCTTCCAAGAAGAGATGATGTGGTGATTTGGGACACATCTCGACTGGTTGCTCATCATTTTTTTGATTATTTGCATAACTTGGGTGATTTGAAGAATAGAGATAATGCCCTGATAACATTATTTTTTGTGCTTAAGAGCAACATGAATGAGAGAGAAAGAATTCTAAGACATGTTGTTGAGAAATACAAGGATGATATCATATTCCATGTCTCTTCTTATGAATTCATGATTGAAGCAGTTGAACCATGGACTGTATGGATTCAACCTTTAGGATATGAGATTACAGAGGATGAAGTCAAAGGCTATGTTCAGGTTTTGCTGAAAAGTCCATAAGATGTCAGTGAACCCAAAATTGGCACATATGCAGAAAAATCCATGGGATTTCACTTGAAGCATAGAAATCCTGTGAGAAGAAAAAGGGTAGATGAGATGCATAGAAACTCTAGTTTCATCAATGAGAAGATAGCAAAAGGAAGAGCCTTGGGATATCAGAAGACTAGAGATTTGTCAGGTGTAAGGAGATCTGGCAAGATTGCTCCTTCAAAACCAGCTTTTGACCCTGCTACAATAAAGATTGAACCCAGTGTCCTGACAAAGGTAAAGGCTCAGGCCCTTCCGAACTTGCTACAAGATTGGGTAAGAGAAAAGGTATTCCTCTGGTAGTTCCTATTAAGCAAGGAAGGAAAGAAAAATCTACAAGGGAAAAGAATCTCAATATCACTGAAGATCAAGAGGAAGAGGAGGAAGATCCTACATCAAAATTGATAAGAAAGAAGAGAGGAAGCATGTACTTCAGTGAAGGTGCTTCTCAGGAAGCTATTGTTGGTTCTAAAAGAGTTCACTATGTATCATCCTCTAAGGAAGATGAAGAACAATAATTTAGTGTTCATGAGCCAGAAGCAAAGAAGGAAAATGTTGCAGAAGAGGTATCTATGAACTAGGGAGAACAAAAATATTCTCCGATAAGACCTGGTGCTCCTCTTAGACTAGAAGCCTTGGTAAATAGTTTGTTACACTATGAAAATATGATGCAACCCATATTATAAATTTTTGAACAAGTAGGTAAAGAGGATAAGAAAAAATTAATGATGGCTATCATTCAATATGTTATTATTTTAGAAGTTAACTAGGATCATGTTAAGAAAAATGTGCCTGAGAAATTGTGGGAAGCTTTGATGAAAATATGATCAAAGGCCATTGAAATGGAAGAGAAAATAAGGGCTAAGGAGTTTGAGGAAATTGGATCCTCTTTGACTCCAAGTGATCTGGAAACCTTGAAGAAGGTTTATTCAATAATGTTATAGATTCATTCACCTCTACTGCTTGAACTTCCCAAGGCGAGGAAACCCAAATTTGACTTAAACAATAGAGATATCATAAATATTACAGAGGAAGGGACCCATAATGAGGAGGAGAAAGAGTCTCTGAAGGGGTAGGGAAGTGGTGGGAGTGGAGGAAGATGGTCGGCCCGGCTTGCTAAAGCAGCCTTGAAGGAGGAAAAAGGGAAATAGAAATTGTATACGAGTGAAGAGGAGGATTAGGAGTATGAATATTTTGAAGCCTAGGAGGATGATGACTCTGAGGATATGTATTTTGAGAATACGGATTATGATATGGGTGAAGAAGGATTGAAGGATGAAAAGGATGAGGAAGAGGAAGAACAAGCTGAACATTCTGAGGATGATAAGAAAAAGGAAGAAAATGTGCATGAAGTTGAGGATTTGGATATGGGAAAAGAATCTATCATTGAAGTTTTAAAGAGCAGACTAAATTTCCTGTAGGTTCAATTCGAATACATGGAGAAGGCTCTAGTTACTCTCATGAGGGTTACACATAGACTAATAAGGTAGGCAATGTTGGGTTCAACTTCTAGAGAACTCAAAATTGCCAAGAAGCTGAGGAAATAGGGAAATCGGATGCCCTAAAGACTCTGGACGAGACAGAGGGACCTAACTGGAGAGATTATATTTCTCTCATGGGAGATTATGGGGACTAGTTGAAGAAAGGAAAATAATGTCTCTTGCTACTTCTCTATTGTTTTTTGATGAGTCTTTTATCGTATAGCTATAATCTTTTAGATTGTTCTATTTTTATGGATATATTATGGTGGAATACCACTTGAGACACTATGGAATTAATTAATGGTTTATGTAGATCTAAGTATGCTTCTAGTATTTTACTATTTTTGATTAGTAGTAGTTGGTCTACGGTTACTAAAGTTATTGTTGGCCTGCGAACTTCTAATATTTCTAGTTTTTGGGCTAGTGGCATTTTTGTTTCCCACCTTCTCTTTGTTTCTTTTTGTTTGCTTTTGTAACCATGGGATCAGGACCCTTCCCTACTTATCTAATCAAAAACAATGTTTCAGATGAAGAAAATAGTAAATATTTTAAAGACAAGAGAAAAGAATAAGATTAATAAGATAAAGAGGGAAAGGGTAAACACCATCAGAAGCACGACTAAGAAATATGGAATTCTTGGTGAATTTCCATCTAGTTCTACACCTAATTCAAGAGAAGAAATCTCTACAAAAATTAAGGAACACATTCCTCTGAAAAAGAATGATATAGATATTTCTCCAGAAATAGGTGGTACAGATGCTCTTCTAGAAATTAATGTTACTAATGAGCCTCTAGAGATTGAGAAGGAGAATGAAGAAAAAGTTCAAGCATAAATGCATGATGTTGCTCCTTCGATACATATTGAAGAGGAAAAAGATAAAGCTAAAGAAGAAAAGGCCAAGCATGAAAGTCAGAGGGAAGAAGAACAAAAGGAAGAAGAAAAAAAGGTAGAAGAAAAAGAAAAGGAAGAAGAAAAGAAGGTAGAAGAAGAGAAAGTTGAGGAAGAAGAATGAAATGAGGAATTTGGTGGAGATGCTAGAAAGAATGAAGAAGGAACAAGGTAGGTAGTGGAATCACAAAGGTCCTCCAAAGAATCCTCCTTCGGTGTTGATGTTTTGAAAGGAATGTTATCTAAACAAATCAAATTCCAACCAGTGATTCCTCTGAACTTCTACAACTTCCCATGAATCAAGGCTATGCGAATCTAGACAAGATTTATCCTATGCATAAAATGGTGTTAGGGGATGCATTTCACGCATCTGATAGAAGAGAAATTCTGGAAACTCATTAGAAGGGAACTAAGCTTATTGATGATTCCATCAAAGCTTTCTAGGAGGTCACACTTGGTACACCAATGAACACATCTCTCACTTTGTTAGAAAACTTGAAACTTCTATTGGACTCCTTTAAGGAGTATGCAGTCGGACTTGGTTAGGGAAAAAGACAAGAGGTTGAAGAGAAATTGGTTGAGAAAAGGTTGTTGGAACTTCGTGACAAGTGTGCTCTAGAACATACTAATGTTGAAAAGAGCCTAGAAATTGTGAAGGCTTGTGATTCCAAAGAAAATACTATATTTACTTACTACATAAGGTGGCCAAATGCCACACAAAGCATTAAAGATCTCATGGACTCCATTGAGTCTTAGTTGACAACTATTTCCAACACATCCAACACATCTAAGGATAGAAATAGGTAAACTTGGAATGCCATCTTTGCTCACAAAGAGAAATTCTTCATGTTACAGAAGTAGAAGGAATATATTATCAGAAAATTTGGTCTACTTGGTGACAATGTGAGAATGGAGTACACTCTAGTAGCCAATGCCTTGGCTAATGTAGAAAAAATGGATAAGATCAATCTGACCCCAGATACTTTAGATGATGTTGAAGAGAGACCAATTGAGTTGGAATCTCTAAATAAAATGTTGATATCTGCTAAGTAGAGTTGGGAGAATGGTAAGACATCCTAGCAAGGTATTTTCCAGGAGCTTCAAATCTCACCTTCCTCTGGTAATATTTTTTTTAAGTTTACACATTGATTGGGTCAAAATCCTAAGGGGGGGTTAATAATTTTGATTATTTTGGTTGTACACTATTCCAAACCATTTTTTTATATGTACATTCATATTTTTGGGTCACCCTTTTTCCTTGATGTCAAAGGGGTAGAGAGAAAAGAGAAAATGGAGAGAAAAGGGGAGAGTAATGTACATAAGAAGTTTGTGAATTATTTTGGCACCTGTTGCCATCAATGGCAAAGGGGGAGATTGTTGGAAGAATGAAGAAGAACATATATCTTAATGTAGTTTTTGTGTTGTCATTGATGTCACCATGTTATATGAGTTGCAATTGCAAGTTCAAGTTCAAAGTTGATCTGGTATTCTAAACCGATATGCAGAAATATCCTTCGATATTTTGGTTTGCAATTCTCCTTTAGTAATCTTTGTTGCTCACAGTTTTGGGAATTTTTTTGGTTGATTGGAAGCATTCAATTTTAGAATCTCATGTGTACAAGTGCTCGTATATGATGCTAGCATTATTCTATTGATTGCATTTTTCCATTACGTCTATCTCTAGATGACCTAATAAGTAGTTGAAGTTTTAAGGGATTAAATTTTGTATTTCAGATGTATGTGCAACCTATTCTAAGGTCCAAACCAACATGATATAGCATGCTACATTCTTGAATTATTTTTGGGAATATTTTGTATATGCATGAAGTCGACAATTATCTTTTTGGTAAAAATGTGATGCATCTAATTAGGTCGACCTAATTGATGCTTGCAAACAAGTTAGATATATATTGGGTAGTTTGGAGATTGAAGTGTGTGTATTGTGTGCATCAAATGTGAAATACAAAAAGAGTGAATATTAGTTTGTTGGCATATGAATTTATTGAGCATCAAAGGAACTGGAACTACCCTTGTGAGGTGTAACTTTATCAGTTCATATTCTGGTTGTAAGCCATTTTATTACTGTATCTTTTGTAGGCAGTGAGCCTCTCTTTTGGATAGTGAGTCTTGGAAATGAGCCACCCTTTGTAATATCTTATAACTAGTTATACTGTATTGTGAGTTAATCCTCGCTATAGTTTTCCCCATTCTGGGTTTTCCATGTAAAAATCTCGGTGTTCATGTGTTGTGTGTTTTTATATTCTGTTAATTCTTCTACTTATCTTTACTATTATATGCATTGGAGTAATTGGGTGGTATTTTTTCAATAAGTTTAAGAAGATATTGATTCATCCCCCCTCTCAATATCTTGGGTATTCAAAAAGTAATACCTTCAAGGAGAAGCTTCATGAGGAAATGTTCGAGGAAGAAAAATAAGAAGAATACAAAGAACACAATGAGGAGAAGAAAAAGAGAAACTTCATGAAGAAAAGGAAGTAGATCTTGAATCTGCTAAGAAATAGAAAGTTGTAGAAAAGGAAAACATCAGGGAGGTAGAGAAGATTATTGAAGAGGCTCCCAAAGATGAAAGTAGAATACAATAGGAAGGGAAATAAGATAAAGTATCCTCTTCTAAGCAAGCACAAGCTCCATATTGGTTCGAGTAGAAGCTAAAGGAAAAATCCCCAGTAGTTAATGACCCAAAGGCTCATTTGGAGGAAATTTTAGCCCGCACAAAGCAAAATCCCAAGGAGAAGAAGAAAGCTAAGGTGTGATCACATATCACAATTGATAACTCGGGCTCATACACTATCCATGTTTCCACTCTGATAGTGGATAAGGATAAGGATACCATCTTTGTGGCTTAATATTAGGTCACTTCAATGAACATTAGGCCAACCACTAGGATGTAGAAGATCAATGAGTTTCAAGGGTTTGTGTCCACTATTTAGAATCAAATGGACAAAGATTAGGAAACCAAGAAAGAGTTGAAGGCACGAGTGGATAAGTTGACAACCTTCATCTAACAATTGGTTGAGATAGGTGAGGAAAGGCCAATGAAGTCTCCTGCTCTAGAAATTTTCTCAAAGGAAGAAATGAATAAAATGGAATGAATGAGGAGTTGGACTAAGTCCACTTCCTATTGGATTAGACAGGTGTCTTTTGTGGACAATAGGGTTGTACATATTGGAGTGGAAATGCACAATCACTTCCCAATTTTGAGAATGAAAGTTGAGAAGGATATTGAGGAGTGTAAAGAATTTCCCAGCCATTATAACATAATGTGTCCAAAGCTACATGTGATTAAGGGCCTATCTGAGGACATTTCTAGGTAGGAACAAATTTTGAAAAAGGAGCAATTGAAAGAGCCTAAAGTATGACTATTTTCCATCGAATTTCATATGGAAATCTTGGCCAAAGTGTTAACTAATTTGTAGATGATTGAGGAAAGAATCATTCACTCTATGGTCAATTGTGATGAAATTTTGGAGCTTCTAACTAGTGCAAAAATATATATAATAAAATTGGATGTTGGGCCAGTGAAGAAAGCATGGAGAAGTAGGATAGAGAAAGGAGTTACGGATAATTTACCAGGAGGTATTTTCAAATTTTCTTCTTGCGCATTTTCCAGGTTTGAGTAGATGGTACAAAGAATAAATTCATTTGTGGACTTGCATGAAAAATTAATGGATGAATATAAGGCAATAACATTCAAAATTAGTAAATCTCAGCTACCTCCTCAGGAGAAACTTTCAAAATCCCTAATTAATTTTGTAAAATATGCTATAAAGGAGAAAGAAGCTTGATAGAATATAAATTTCTATAGTTTCTAGCTACAAGACAAAAATAGTTGCCTCAAAGTGCGTGCATCTAGATTTTGTAGGATATTTCTAGAATATAAAATAGGATAGGAATATTTTACATTCTCCTAGGTTCACATGTGAACTAATTTTATACTGGAGAATATTGTAAATGCATTTAATATATTCATACCCTAAAAGGAAAAAAATCTTGGCCATTGAATGTAGTTTAGTGTTGGCCATTGATTCACATTTTAAAATCTATAAATAACAACTTCTTCTCATTTTTAGGAGAGAGATGATTTTTTGTAAAAGTAATTTTGAAGTAATACAAGTGAAGACATTAAAATGTTAGTGAATTCCTTGTGTTCTCTAAATGTATGTATGATTCTATCTTTTAGTTTTAATTTCAGCAGTCTTAGTTTATGTTCATTCATTAATAGAAATGTGTTAGGATATTTGATGAAATTGCTACTCATAATTTTCATAATTTGTTGATTGTATGTTACTTTACAAGGTTAGTCTAAGCTCATTATATGTTCTTAAGTTCAATTATGTATGTTTGTGCACTTGTGTATGAATCTTATAGTCTAAAAATTCAAAGATCACCTTAGAAGATTGCATTGGTCTTGTGATATTGTGAACTTAGTTTTGGTTAAGAAGGAATTAGTTAATTGGGAGTTTGTCTATCTAAATCATTACTCATTTATGTAACTTTCATTAGGTTTTAGACTTAGGATATCTCTCTAAACCCTAAAATATTTTGCTATTTCTTTATAAATTTGTGTTAGTATAGGATTCCAACATCACTCAAGCTATTATATTTGATGATAAAAGGTTTTCTTTAGGTTGTTGTTCTGAAAACTAGCAAGGGTCTTACCAATCTTCAAACTTCTTGAAACCCTCATTGAATTCCTATAATCTCCCAACCTTGTTAACCATAAATTCCCTTTGTGATTACCAACAAATCACATCATCACTGAGTTGTTTTCTACATTGTCAAGATCTGACCTTATAAACCCTGGGGTTATTTTTTGAAGTTTTTCTGAAGAGAGTCACCTTTCAAGAGATATAGAACACTTATGTTTTTTTTTGTGTTGTGTAGTGCTAAAACATTCATCAACAAGGCCTGTGTCCCCTTGGATTTTTCTAACCATCCTCATAGTGAGTGTGTTGCTCACCCTTATAATTTTTTTGTAACTCTTTTCAACTAAAGGTTATCATAGTAGTCATAGATTTGGACGTCTGGATCTTGGAAATCAATTGGTCTTAGTATTGTCCATGGACTTGTGTTGAAAATAATGTAGAAAAAGTAGGAAGACATGTAAAAATAATTATTCAGAGGGAATTGAATGATCATCAAATACATTTTATTGCATATGAGTTTATTCTACTCCAAGTACTATTCACCATGAATGACATCCTGTATGAAGAAGTATATCCAATCCTTGAAATCATGGGACATTTCATTATATTTCAACCCATATAGGAGCACAATTATGTCATATATCTCATTTGCAAAATAAATTTTATGTAGTGTCTTGGGTAATTGGGATTTTCCATTTTTGGGTGTAGCAAACCACTCATGGGTGATGATATTATTATACTTCCCTTTCTTTTCATGGAATAGTTGATAGGAACAAGTAAATTAAAACTCTACATATGCTTCCCTCTCAAGTATTTTCAAACATGAAGCAAAATTATCCCTATTGATCTTAACTACCAGGTGGTTATCTCTTGTTATGATTTCTCTAGTAAATGGGTTGTAGTTGTTTATGCATTCTAATACCGATTCAGTGCATTGTATCTCTATCAAAAAATTTGCAGCTTGAAGAAATCCACTTTCAATCAAATTTTGGGTAATGGGTGGCTTGTCATCTTTCCTAATTCTCTCCCAAAAATTTTCTAGGTTTATGTGCCCTAGTTTGGTATCTCCAATTTATGGTATCGTACTCAAAATACCTAAAAAAATCTCATAACCAAAGTATTTAAACTCTAAATTATTCTTTAGTGTTGTGAAAGTTATTACCCCCACTTCTCTACAATTTTTTCTTTTCGTCTCTCATGGAATTCTTCTTTGAATGCTTATTGAAATCATATCTTTGAATAACTTAATTTACATATAAATTCCTAAAGATGGTATATTTTCATTAATGATTCCCTTAATGGTTGGTGTTTGTGATCCTTCCTATCTCACACTTCATTCTGACAATTTTTGAAAATTCAAAAAAGAACAGCTATGAAAGCTATTCATGGAATCGGTTGATTTTAACAACCTTGTCAGGAACCAATTAAAGTTTTAAAACATTAGTCTTTATAAAAATATTCTCCAAACATTTCACCTTTACCAATGTGAATTATTTCAATGCTCCTCATGTTTTTGACAACCTCGTCAAAGTTCGACAGAGGTTTCAAAACCTTTGTATAGCTCCAAAATACCAATTTAATATGTGATCTTTGTAACATCATTCTTTAAAATATAAAATAAGGTTGAAACCATATGTTGCTAGAGAAATAAATGGTTTGGAAAACCTTGTTAGAGTCAGATGAAGGTTTCAAAACCTATGTTAAGTTCCAAAACTTCACTAACTTTAGCATAATTTAGGTTTTTTTTTCTCATCATTGATATTTGCTAAGGTTATGAGAACCGTTTCAGATTCGGACATGGTTTTGAAAACACTTGAACAGGCTGATAGAAAGATAAAATTAGGCTTGATTATAAGTGTTATGCCTTGCATAACCACCCCATCTTTTTCCTTGGTCAAAATGGGTCCCCCTTTATGTTTTTTCCTTGATTGTTTTCCAAACAAAGTTTGGAAACTTTCTTTTCCAAGACTTTGTTTTTCTTTGGTTCGTTTTGGTGGAACCGGAGCCGGAACCAAATCGGGTTTTTAATCTTCTTTCGAAACTCATTCCGATTCCCATCCCGACAGTCTTCTTTTGCTTCATTGTTGTTTTGTATTTATCGGAGTGGAGCCAGAGTGGAAGGTTGGAATTTATTCAAAGTTTCAAAATCAAATATCATTCTGTCTCCGCCTCCGCTTTTTTGGTCTTTCATTTTAAACTAGGTTTTTTGTGTTAAGTTTTCTTGTTTCGGTCTTTTTGTTTTATTTTGAAATTTTGTTTCACTTTTATCTTTGTTAGCGGAACTAGAATTGGAATGGGAATTGAGTTGGAAAGTTAAACAAGTTTCTAAATCATTTCTCATTCTAATTCTGCTCTCGCTATTTGTGGTCATGGACTTTACTGAAGTTGCATAGCAGTAATGTACCAGTTCCTTCTGTAGTTCTGACTCTACTCTACCACACTTATGGCATTAATTACAGGTGCCATGCACATGTGTAACTGCAAGTTTTTACCTTAATTATGGATTAACTTGAAGTTATCATCACTATTGAAAGAGATCAAGAGTGAAGTAGAGTTGTAGTTGAGCATTTGTGCATGTGAATCAATCGAAAGAGAGATAATCATGTGTGGAATTGCTTCAGGGAATTAACCTATTTATTTACATTCGAGGTAGGGTTTTCTTTTCCTATCTTTCTTTTTTCATTTCGTGTTTTCTATTTCTATTCGCTTCGGATTGTTTGGTTTCATGCGAAGTCATGATTCTCTATGAGTTAGTGTATTTTGTTTTGTTTCTCTTTTGTTTAAGTTTTCTTGTTTTCATTTTACTTTTCTAGTTTTTGATTCTAGTTTGTTTGTTTTTGACACGGTCATTTTCACGTTTTAATCGTGACCGCATCGTGGTGCCCTAGTTTTTAAATGCATAGGTTAGTTACTATTTTACATTGAGTAGGGTTTGGTAAATTGTCATTTTCACTTGGAAATCCTATTGCGCATTGATCTGTTTAGTTTGAATGGGGTTAAACTCGTGCCCTAGCTATTTGGAATTGATGGCTTTTTAGTTTAGGGTTTTTTGATGGGTTCATTTTTTTAATTTAAATATGATGCCCTAAATAATACAGTCATCTCTTGGTCATATAGGGGTCATATTGGGTTGTTTTTAAGCCCCATTCGGTTTGGTGTGACCTAGTCCTTAAATCATGAAGTTATTTATCAAACTGTTAAAATCACTTATGATGTCATTGTCATTTTAGGTGGAAGCAGGATCGGAATCAATTTAGACTTTGAACTGAGTTTTATAACAAGTATCGATTCCATTTTCGTCTCGTTTTCGAATCCACTTATAGTTAGAAGTAGGCTTTCAAAATAATGATAACCTAGGCAGAAGCGATACCGGAACTAAATGTGAAATTAGAAAATCTGAATGAAACCAAATTAGTTTCCATTCCAACTCCGATTCTGGTTACCATTCCAGTTCCGACTCCAGTCCTGCTTGTTATTACTATAAGCTCAATGACTGTTTTGACTCTGATCCCAACAGTGTTTTGAAAAGAGACTATTTAGAATTTTTTCTGCCTAGTTCTTCCTCTGGTAGATATATGAAGGGTAAGATTTTAAAGTATATTTTGTGATGTTTATTCAAGGATCTAATTAGAGGTTTTGTTGCAGGAAGCTAAAGAATGTCAGGAGTATTAGGGGAAGCTTCCCAAAGGAAGCGACTTGCAGAAACTTCAAAGGTTGCCACTAAACCTAAGAAGATTAGGCTGGAGCAGTTACCTTATACCATGAGTTATAACCATAGGAGTCCTGTTGTCATTGCAAGCAAGGTGGAATCAGATTGGGTGGATGTAACTAATACTAATTTAGGCCCATTCAATTTTGAGGAGCTATACCCATAAACATTCACTGAGGATGTAATACGGAGGACCGAAAGAATAGTTGAGTCTAGATTGGCTCACATTACTGTATTTACTTTGTCCATCCAATGCCTGAAATTAATCATGATAGTTGCAGGAGCTTACAATCCGACTACTAGACAATGCATGGATTCACAAGATAATATAATTATAGATCTAACTCCTTAAATGTTTCAACATATGTTTAGTGTCCCTGATCCAAAGAACTTGGTATAGTTAAATGAGGTAGATGCTTTAGAGATATATAGAAAACACATGGAGGCCAACAATGCTCATTTGAAAAATAAGTGGTTGAGAGCACAGAAGAAGTCCCTGACCAAGTTCTCAGATCAACCAAAGAGGGCAGATTTTACAAAGAGGTATCAGACCTAATAATGATGCTTTCTAGGGTCTTTGGGAAGAGGGATGCATTTCATTTCAAGGAATGGATGTCTCCCTTCATTAAGACAGTCTTCAATGGAAAGCAATAGTTTGATTGGCCCATGATTTTCTCAGATACCATTCATAATCAGCTCACAAGAATAAGGGAAACCATGAGATTTCTCATGACTTCTTATGTTGTTTATGTAGCAACCAGATGAGGTATCTTTCCAGGTTTGAACAGAGTGGGGATATTGGGAGAAGCTGATGGAAAAAAGAAAGTGTGGAATCACTATGACCAACTATCCCTAAAGGTGTCTCAAACATAGTTGAGAAGGGTTAATGATGCATTCCTATATGTAGTCATTAACCAACTTAATGGAGATGCTAGATACAGATTGAGTCAAGAAGCCATGGCCTTTATCAGGGAATGGGGATGTTGGTACATCCAATACCCCAAATTCACATATTTCAGGCTGGCTAGATTTGAGGGTCATCACCACTTACTTCCAAGGTGTTGCAGTAATAGGATGGTACTAATGGAGTTTGTCTATCAAGCTCTAGGGGTTAATGCCCGATTTGGTATGAAACACAAAATAGGTTATCATAAGTTTCCCATGCAATTGAGTGAATACAGCTGCCCACACCTTGTGGGAGCTAATGTGGTTTGCAGTGAACTAATACACTTGAAGTTGGGCTTGTATACTACCTAAAAGTACTTCGATCCAAAAAAGAAAATGAATGCTTTGTTGGCTTGGGTCTTTGACAAGCATTTCGACCTGTTAGAGGACCTTTGGAGTGATCTGTAGGATGAATATGACCTAAGGAAAAGGAACTATGAGAGGTTGCCTACTTCACTCATGGTGGAGTTTGGGATCAAAGATGGCATTCCTGAGACATTAATATATGATGGAGTTGTGTTGGATCCATCATATGAAGCATTGAATATTGGCACCAAAATTTTGGATTTGGTAGACTAGGATGGTGAGGAGACCATAGACATCAAGAAAATAGGGAGACCAGTCTTGGATAGAAGTATGCATTGGGCTATTCTAAGAACCAAAACTCCTCAGGGACCAGCTCCTAAGAAAGGGAAGGGATATAAAAGAATCAAGAGGAAATTGCCTTCCAAAGAGCCTTTGGAGTTCTCCCCTCTTGATATTGAAGAGATTGAGCTTGAAGCATCTACTCAAGATTTAGCTAGAGTACAAGAAGAGGATGCCCAAACAAGACCTGTGGTTTCAACACCAACAATAGGTGAGTCATCTGCTTAGGTCCCTCTTACAAAGCAATCAAGCAGAGAGATTCCTGAAGGAACTCTTCATGGTATAGCTGAAGCATTTAAGGGAAAAGCAGTAGAGTTGGAGATCTCTGATGTTGAAACGAACTCTAATGAGACCTTATTAGAGAAATATGCATAAGAAAAGATCCCTCTAGAGGAGGAAATTGAACATATTTTAACAGAGTAAGATCAATGGGCACTGTTTGAGGAAGCAAAGAAAGCTTTAGATGCTCAAGCACATGTAGAGGCAATAGAGAAGCAAAAGACAATTGATGCTAAGGCACAAGCTGATGCCTTACTTCAGAAGACACAAATGGAAGCTAAGCTAAGGGTTGATGAAGTGCAAAAGGAGTAAAGGCAAAAGGAGCAGGAGCTCAAGATCAAAGAAGAGAATGATAAGCTAGACTTAGTACAGAAAATTCATGATCTAGAGGAAGAAAAGGAAAAGCAACGAAGGGAAAGAGAAGTTCTTGTGGCCAAATTGAAGTTGGTTGAAGAGGCCTATAAAAATAAAGAGGAACCACAACGTGTGCAAAAAAAGAAAGATTTCAAGGAGTTGACCAAGAAACAAAAGGAAAAGGAAGATGTAGATAGACTTAAGGCATTGGAGGAAGAAAGAAACCGGGAACTTGAGAAGAAAATATTAGAAAAAGAAAAATTGAAGAAGGAAGAAGAAGACAAGAGGATACAGGAACAAAAGGATAGGGAGGAAGCTGAAAAGCTGGCATAGACGAATGTGGAGCAAGAACAACAAGAGGTACAAGGGGTTGATTCTGAACCTAAAATAAATGTGCCACATCCCTCTACTATTGTTGCTTCTTCTTCAACTATAATGACCACTACTCCAATTGTTCCCACTTGGTTGAAGTTGGATCTTCAAAAGAGATCAGTGACACCCTCACAGCCTCTCAATTGGGATGATATGATGAAGGATATTGAAAAGGAAAGGCCCAAAAAGAAGGATAAAATCCTACATTCCACTAGACTTACTGAAGTAGGGGAAATTGTTGTTGAATGTGCAATACCAATGGTGGACAAGGATGTAGGGTACATGTAGCTAACTAATTATCAGTTGGGCATGGTTAACTTGGGGAGACCCATAAGAGATCAACAGATGAACTTGATAGATGTGGTAGCATTATCCACTAAATCTAGAATGATGAAAGATAAGCAGAGAAAGGATGAGCTTAAGGCTCAATTAGATCAGTCGCATACTTTCTTGAAGAGTGTTTTTTCTCCAAGGTCACAACAAATTTCTTCCATTGAGACACCAATTTTTCTTAACAAGAAGGAGGTGGATGATTTGTTGCAAGTAAAGAGTAAGGTAGAGATGTTAGATAGATGGACTGATAAATTAAATAAGGAAATAATTGAGGTGTTGGATAACATTTTTGGGGTTCACAAGATGATAGAGGAGTTAATAGAAGAGATGAATCAATATGTCAAAGTATTGGGAGAATAGGAGGAGGAGTATAGAGGATATGGCCAGAAGCTGAAAGAGGTTAATAAATTGCCGAAGTCCACTCTTCTAGAATAGTCAATACTTGAAGAGGACAACAAAGATTTCTTGGAAAAGACCTCCAGCATACTCTGGTTTAGATCAGACTTTTTATACAAGCATAAAAATGAAGTTCAAGATTATGTCAAGGATCTAAATGAACAGTTTGAGGAGTTAGAAGCAGTTATTGTTGTTATAGTAAATGTTGATATACCAGTAAAAGAGGGCCTACCTCTGAGCCAAATAAAGGAGAAATGGGATGATAGGTTTAAAGAGGTCATGCAAAAGGGTGATGATGGAGATGATTTGTTGTTAGATCGGTTAATGGATATTAAAGAAGAGGTTAGGACAGCTAAAAGGGAGTTGAAAAAGCTAAAGTACATGAGAGGTTTTGTTGTCGTGGAATTATAAAGGATAAGGTTTGAAGACAGTTGGGTTGATGGGCCGAATTTGGACATGCTTCAACAAGTCTTCTCCAGTTATGATGAGTACATTGTAGAGCAAACTTCACATGCATAATTGATAATCTCATGCATGCATGGCTTTCTTCTCTTCTCCGCATGCAGGATTTTTAGTTTTAGAGGCACATGGCTTTCTTTTCTCTTGTCTTTTTCTCTGTAGTTTAACTAAATGATCAGGATGGGAACTAGAGATCAAATTGATCTGAGTTTCCAAGAAGACTTTAAGTCCTAAAAAGGTGGATCGACTTAAGATAGAAAGGACTTCAGATTTTTATGCATCTATAAATACCTTTGGGATATCATATTGTAAGGGTTGGCTGATGAGAATAAGATTAGCCACCTAATAATAGGAGATAGAATTTTTCATAGTTGTTACAGAGATACATTGTTATGTACAGTTGAATATAATTACACGTTTTTACGCAATATGGTGTTGGAATTAAGTTTATTTGATAAGGCTAATGAATTATAGTCTATCTATATGCCAGTGATGGTGTTGAAGCATAAGTGTTTCTTTTGTTATGAAAATCCTTAGAAGAAACCAAATTTAAGGATTATTTCATTAGATTTTATGTGAATTGAATTTATTGAAGTCTGTTGATCTATGATCTTGGCAATGAATGAAAGTGTGTTCTTTTGGAATCTTTGAAATATTTATGATGTGTGATTGTGATGTTAAATTAAGCACCTTATATGCATGTAATAGTATGGATTATTCTATAAATTGTATCATGCTATGGTTTTCTTGATCTTTTGGAAAAAATTCATTGTTGCAGATATATGTCTGGATGCTAGATAAGTTTTATTCATGTTTTACTGATATACACCTTGATATATCTTTTTATTTTATTTAAAACCCCTTTTAATTAAGAATAGTTCGATGAATAAGTCATTGCTTGCATTCCTTATTACCAACAAAGGCCCCTTGAATATTACAGTTGCATGGACCAATTGAGTGACACCAGACAGTTGAGAACCAAATACCAGGACCTTGGGAGTTAGGCTACTATATGTTGTCTTTCTTTTTCAGGAGAAATAGAATAAAAATATTCTATTTAAACGTTGTTTTTGTCATTTTCACCATCAACAGATCTGGCGCGAGAAGGAGGGCTTGAAGGAACAAGATAGCTTGCATTGTGTCATTCTCACTAGAGAAATATGGGAGGATTCTTAGATCCTCTACTAATCCTGAACCATTAGAAGAACTCCAAACCCCGGTTAGACCTAGACCTCATGCTCATAGAATACTGATACCTACATTACCACCACCACTTACTCCGCCTAGATTTTAACCAAATCCACCTACACCACCACCAGTGAAACCTACATCACCATCGGTTAGGCCTGTTTCACCACCACCTGCTCAACCAATCCTACCCATGGCTTACTTTGTGAATAACCCCTCTCCGTCAGGGACTATTCCAAGAGGAATCCATGATTTACCAAAGAACCTAGAATTTTTTTATCCCAAGTACATGCATGGCAAATCAAGAAGTGTTGAGGAGCATATACAATAGTTCAAAGATTCTTGTACACATGCTCAAGTTGCTCATTAGGAATTGGTATGTAGATTGTTTCCTTATTGTGTAGGGGACATGGCATATAACTGGTACCTAAATCTACCCCCAGGATCTATTCTGGGTTGGACAAATTTAGAAAATGCATTCATTAATCAATTTCAGGTTTATGTGGACCTTGCCATCTTGTATGACCAGTTTTCCACCATAAGGAAGGAACATCATGAGCCATTTCCTCTATTCAACACTAGATTCCAAAGGATGTATCGTAGGCTACAAGATCCTTACTTAGTGGTTGAAAATATGGCCATTCAGGCATATTTAAGATCTGTTGATCCCTTGATTGGCCTATTCTTGCAAATAAATTATTAGGCCAATGAGATTGACTCTTTGTCTAAGGTGTATCATCTAGCTATCAAATTGCAACAGTAGATAAGTCTGCAATCAGGAAGTTTATGAACAACTCTTCCTCCCATGAATTATCAGATGCCTAACCCACCATTGTACAACACTATCCCAGGGATGTCTTATTCCCAATATGGACCTGTGTTTGAGTTGCAAGCCCCACCTACTGTGCCCTTTTTCAATAATAGCAAGCAAGATTCCTCCCAACAACCTTAAAATCAACAACAACAAGCAGGAGGATCAACCCACATTCATTCCCCATCCATGGTGCAAAATGTGCAAAATGAACAAACTGTTCAACTTACCAGTGAGTTGGAAACTCTCAAAAAGACTCTATCTCAGATGTCAAATGACATGGCACAACTTAGGAAAAACCACCCCCACCACCAAAACCAGAATTATCAAAATTAGGGAGGTTACAACAACCAGGGAAATTACTCCAATCATAACACCAATAAGAACTTCTAGAATAAGAACTCCTCTAATCAAAATTACCAAAATTAGAACAGAGGATATAACCAGAGGTTCAACAACAATAATAGGCAATGGAATACTGGACCTAAAAATGGGGGAGTTCCTCATAATTATCAATTAGGTGAGGAGAGATTACATACTGCTAATGTGGCTGACCTTAATTTCATGACTAATTGGTGGAGGCTACATGATACTGCAGCACATTCTGAAGTTAATTGCCCAGAAATGGAGAAAATTATAAAGATTGCACAAGCTGAAGCACATCCTCTAGCAGGAAACTTCAATCAGGATAATGGGCCAGTAAGTACTGCTATGACTTATGAGACTATTGAAGAGAAATACCAATTTCCCATGGAAGGAGATAATGAGCTAGAGGAAGATGTATATGATGCCCAAGCCTTTCGGTCCAAAGGTGGTCATTTTATGAGAAATTAGAATAAGGGTCCATTTACTACATCTGCACCCCCAAACAATATGGTCCCACCGAACCAAAATGCTAATAATAACCCACCACCACCAAAGGGACCTTCTGACTCTTAGAATAGATGTAATTTGTCTCCTTTTCCTAAATATCAAGTGAGAAATGATTCAAAATTTGATTTTATTGTAGAACTACAAAGACAAAAGACATCATTGTCATTTTTTGACATCATGAAGTGGTGCCCAACTCAATGTGAGGTGGTATTGAAGGCCCTGGAGGAGGCAGACCTCTTAAAGGGAAAAGGTAAAGTGACTCTATTAAAGGAAATAGATGTAGCCATCTATAAAGGTAAGACCAGTACCACACCCTTCCTTTTAAGTTTAAGAATTTTTGGAAAGAATTTGCATAATTGTTTATTGGATTTTGGAGCATTGGGTAATGTTATGCCCTTTTCAATATGCAAGAAGTTAAGATTAAGTCTTATCCCAACCAATAAGAAAGTCATCCAGTTAGATAAAACTGAAGTCAATGTTGTAGGAGAACTAAAGAACATGCATGTATAGGTTGGATCAGATCCAAGGATCTAGACCTACATAGATATCCAAGTAGTTGACATCCTAGAGACATATGGTATGCTCCTAATTCATGAGCTAATGAAAAGTATTGAGGGATATTTGTCCTTGGATTTATCTCACATGTGGTTACCTTGGAAAGTGGTTGCAACACAAATAAGGATTGAGAGTGAACCAAGACTCGAGCATATGCTTACAGAGTATGATGCTTCAAATGAAGTAGCATACTTTGAGACTGAAATAGGAGTTTACAAACAAGAGGAAGTCCTTACTTTCTCTGTACTCAATCCTGGGGATACATTGCCCCTAGAACACAGTGACCCAATGATCTACATCAACCAGCAGGTTCTAATAAGGATTTTACAACAAGATAAGTTGGTTTTAGGAGAAGAAACTGATTTGAGTAGTTTGTTACTACCTAATTGGTGTAGGATTCATTATCATAATCATTCAGAGTTAACATTCCAATCATGCCTAGATATCTTAAGTCATGTAGGCTAGCCTTAGCAAATATGTCAAGAGAAACCCTAGACCCCTAACAATGAGTTTTCTTTTCAAGTTAAGGATGTTACCATTCTCACCAGGACTAGCCTTTCTCAAGAGGAAGGTTCCTCACTAGTAGAATAGACTCGGGTTCTGAGCTCTAAAATTCAAGAAGATGTTGAGGTGTCTCAATTCATATTCAATACACCTACCCCAGATACTTTTCCAATGCCCAAGGCATTGATAAAAGATGAACTGGATTGCAATTTAACCCAAGAAGTTGTTCAGGAAGTGATTTCTGAGCAAGTTGAAAATATAGAAAAGCCTTCAAATGAGTATGGCCCCAAGTCAATCTCTAATGACCAGCAAGAGTTTGAGCTGCCACACATCCCAAGTGAGTCATCTCCCGTTATCCCTAGAAAGAAAGAACTTCCAGCCAAAGACTGGTTGTGGACTCTTAAATTTGATGGTTCCAAATCCAAAGTAGGAAGTGGAGCAGGGATTGAACTAACCAACCCAAAAGGGAAGACTTAATTTGCTTCTTATAGATTGTAGTTTGGTTGCACAAACAACGTGGCTGAGTATGAAGCACTTGCTTGAGAACTTATGTTTTCTCATAAAAAGAAGGTTACTGCTCTCACAGTTATGGGGGATTCTGAAGTGATTGTAAAATAGGTACGTAGCCAGTATACATGTCATAACAAAAGATTGGTTGCATATAGAAACAGAGTCTGGAATCTAATTGAAGACTTTGATGCTTTGGGGATTACTCTGATTCCTAGAGAAGGTAATCAAATTGCAGATTCTCTTGTTGTTGCTTCTAGCACTTTGGAACCCATGCAAGATTCTAATCTGAAGAGATTTTTAGTTGAATTAATTTCAGTCCTAGTTGTTCCTGATAATGTACGACATTTTTAGGTATTTGATGATGATCAACATATATTGGCCTTTTTGGAAATTTCTGATGTTTTTGAAGGGCAGATAATAGATGAATCTGAAAGAGATCAGGGAGATTGGAATCCTAAGAAGGATAGTGAAGAAGGGATATTGGATTTGAAAAGTAATAGCATTCTGAAAGGGATGGTGGCTTTGGAGAGAATATTTGACTCAGACCCACGTGCTCATCAAAGGGTGCCTACAGAGAGTGATGGAGAGAAATATGAATCTATTAATTTGACTCACTGAGGCCCTGAAAGGAATTTTCTTATAGGAAAGACTTGTCCTCAGGAAATTAAGGACAAGATAATTAAAGTGTTGGAGTAGAACATTGAAGCCATTTCTTGGAGTTATGA